>CAJUYG010001398.1:37712-55089 GCA_910591675.1 Galerucella calmariensis
TCTTCCTGGTTACCATTTTCAATATCCTGCAAATTTATGTCAATCTTTAGGATATCACTCATATAATTTTCTCCGGGTGGCAATAAATTGCCTATTTTTTTATTAACTATAATTTTTTTGGGACCTATCGTATTCCTCATAAGATCCTCAAATAATTCTATTGGTTTCATTTCAAAATGCTGTAGTTTGAAAAACACTGTAACTACTGAATACGTTAAAAACTTTATAAACTATTATCTCGTAGAAAATGCTTGGTGCTCAAGTCTATGTACACTACATATACAGTTTCAAACAATATTTTAATCCAACCTAGATACTAGTTCGTACACAATAAAACCATCTACGCGTAATTGGTGAATACATACAGAGCCGTATTAGTTGTAAGAAAATTAAACTTTTCAATGACTTTATGTATTGAGGGAGTCTCATGTTGTTTTGTTACATCTATTGAGGATAAGAGCCCTGTATACTTTCAAAAGAGTGGATTCATTAGCATACCATTGATAGTGTGAGAATGTTCTGATTATATCCTCACGCTTCAGGTAGTCACTTCTAGCTTCCTGGATATGGTATTTCCAAGGAGGTTGGGAGTCGAATACCAATACTACAGTGGTCGACAACTGGAAGATGGATGTTGTGTAATCAGATTCCAGTGTCAGGAAAAGGAATATCTCTGCTATATTTGATGAGCTTGGATTTTGTAGAAGATAGGGAAAGGGCGAGAGCAGCTATCCCATTTTGTACTAGATTTTCAGTGGATTGAGTGGATTGAGGTGGATGGAGTAGCTTGCAAGTAGTAGGAGTCCAGAAGCCATGACAGCCCAAGTAACACAATAAGCATCGAAGTAGATTTAAAATCGACTTTTGTGTCACTCTTGAAGCTAATAGGCAATTGAAACCGTCCACTAAAGCTTCTACATGTAGCATTCATTACGTAATCGCTGCCTAAAGGGAGCGCGCGGTTAGGCCTTAAAGTAGATTTGATAGCTTATTAGCAATTCAACCTGTAGGCCTGAATAGCCATAAATTGGCACCAAAAGAGCATTTCATTAGATTTGATTGCTAACATTGGCTGTCAAAGCGATATAAAGAAGCAGTCGTTTGGTCCAGATATGGCTTTCAATGCTTTGAATGAAATACTTCCTGAAAACAGAGGGGCCAGTGATAACTGTGAGCAAAACATAATAAATTAAATTATTTTATCATGAGTTACGGTGTTGTCATAATCAATTTTGATACCTATCAATGAATTATATACATCCATTTGAAATTAATGTTTTTATAGTATTTTCCGTTGGATTGATTGATAATATTATAATATGTGATGGATTGAATTGATTTATCTTTCCCAGATTTTCTGAAATTTGTATCCCTGTTTGAAATCAAATGATATTCTGAACCAGATTATTTGCATATTCTATACTTATATAAAAATAGTATCATATACCTATCAATATATTGATAAAAAAAACTATGGCAACTTTGTTCATTATCGTGAGCAAACGGTTCGGCCATGTCTTTATTGTATTTAATAAGCATTTTTCTATGCCAATACGAAGCTTTATGGAATTAAAAGCTAGATAGCTTATATTGCTTTGTGAAAGCTTTCAAAATTATAAAGTTGAAGAAAAAGAAGATTATTGTGAGGTTATGTTTTGAGTAGATTGTTTTATAGGTCATATTTTATAATTATTTCCTAGTAAAAAATGAACACCTTTAAAGTTATTGAGACCTTGGAAAGTGGAGATAAAATTTTGTGTGTTGTTTTTGAGCCATGGGATGGAAACAACAATTTTTCATACATTTTTATTCCAATCATTTTCTCCGTGATATATAATGATTTCTGGAATATCATGAAACCTTTCAACTGAATTGAGATTTACAATCACATTGAGGTTAGCAATACTGTGGGTTCTTTGTTGGAATTAATTATCATTTAAAATTCAAATTAATTCGAATACAAAACTTTATGGTAGGTATTGCTTATAAATGGCACTAATTGGAGCACTTAAAGGCATTCTATGACCACACTAAATTCCAATTTGGCTATTCATTTTTTTGGATTTTTTAAAGTCATTATCTCCATTTTTTGGCTACTTTCCATGACTTATCATTGCTACTTGGTTGCAATATCTAGTCCTAAACAAGATAAGACGTCTCTTAAGGAAGGCTGAAATTATTCTATAAAATAATGCTCAGAATATGCTAAACTTTATCATTTTTTTCTTAACTATATGCTTCGATCTAGCATTATTTGCTTTGTAAATGAAATGTGTTACTTGGGAGTGACAGAGACATATATCGCAGATTTGACTGTAGAGGAGAAATTGTATCATAGATGATGTTGCTGTTATTATGACATTAGAAATAGTATATTAAAGTATAGGGGGATATTGAGGTCTTCAGAACACGCGCGATTTTTCGAGCACGACGGCGAATCCTGAGTGCTCGAAATAGAGCAAGTGTATGAGAGACCAGTTATCCACGAATACTTTACGCTACCTTTTTTATATGTGCACTTTGAAATTATAAATACAGGTATATATTACTACTGCAACAAGAAATGGAAGTAAGAACTAATAATGTAAAATGGTTCAATTTGTGATGCTACATCAGTATACCTTGGGTGGTCATGGAAATGAGAAAAACATAAACTAATTTGTCTAAGATTTATTGTTGTCAACAACACGTCAACAGAGTGCATGAAAATGATTTCTAATATCGATTTTTCTAGGAGTGAAGTAGAATCGCGGTTGATACTGAAAAATAGTTATTTATGATACAAGTGCGTGAAGTTATACTTCCGCGCACGAGTTGCGAAAATGCAACGAGTGCGCAGAGCTATTTCACACACAAGTGTAATTCAAAACTTTATCTACGACCACATGAAGAAAAAATGAAAAAATGTGCTCTGAAGGGGTTGAAAAACAGAAGAATAAATTTTCTATGAACAAAAATATACACAACGAATTCTAATTTCAGGTGGTATGCAATCCGAAGCAATGCATTTTTCTCGAGGTTCTTCCATTTGAAATAAGTGTAATTAAAATTTTTAATATAACAGAAAATACTCCCCACTAGGTATATCTGACACTTCTGTCAAAGTTACTGACAGCAACAAAGTTTTTACAACAAACGACTAAATTCAAGGAAATTGTATACTAATTACATAGCTAAAAAAGTGTGTTGACATGAAAACCCCATTAAAAAAGCGTTAGTCATTTACGCACGTTGCGGAAATGCAAGGCACGAACATAGCGAGTGCCTTTTTCGCAACGAGTGCGCAGAAGTACTCCACACACAAGTATCATACAAAATTTTATCTACGACCACATGAACAAAAAATTGAAAAATGTGCTCTGAAGAGGTTGAAAAACAGAAGTATAAATTTTCCATGAACCAAAATATATACAACGAATTCTAATTTCAGGTGGTGTGCAATCCGAGAAAATGCATTCTTGTCGAGGTTCTTCCATTTGAAATAAGTGTAATTAAAATTTTGAATATAACAGAAAATACTTCTCACTATATCTGACACTTCTGTCAAAGTTACTGCCAGCACAAAAGTTTATACAACAAACGACTAAATTCAAGGAAATTATATACTAATTACGTAGCTAAAAAAGAGTGTTGAGATGAAAACCCCATTGAAAAAGCGTTGGGTGTTATAATGAAAGCCCCACATAAAAAGCATTGTTCATTTACGGTCGTAAATAAAATAGCTTTATAGAATCATATCATTTGAGATGGGTTATCTTCGGAGGAGAGATTTGTCTTAGAATACAATTTACCCATTCTAAGTAAGTATAGAATATGCTTATAATTCTATATCGACAGCAACTGAAACTCATTCCGAAGTCCAAGAGCCATAACAGAGAACTGCAAGGTCATCAGCATATATCGCAGATTCGACTGTGTAGGAGAGGTTGTAGCATAGATGACGCTGATGTTATTATGGTATCAGAAAATAGCTTTATAGAATCATATTATTCGAGGTGGGCTATTTACGGAGGAGAGATTTGTCTTTGAATATCAATTACAAATTCTGATAAGAATAAAAATTCTGAATATACAGTGCTATTCAAAAATCCCCTCCCCCCTCGTATCTTTTGAACAACTACATTTACATTAATAAAATTTGAAGGGTGAAAATGAAGTCTTGTAAACTTCTCTACGAATGGTTACAGGTGACGTAATAGTAATAGATGACGTCACAGTGCCACACTGGCCGATAATTTTTTATAGGACCTTATGGTAGGTGATATCTTGTATGAAAAGCATTGACATTGGCTACAAAGCCATATCAATTTTGCTTGGGTTTAAACTTATTTTTACGGATAAATAGGATAAATACCAAAATTATTTTTTTAAATTCCTGTAATTCCTGTAACCATTCGTAGAGAAGTTTACAACACTACATTTTCACCCTTCAAATTTTATTAATGTAAGTGTAGCCGTTCAAAAGATACGAGGGGGGGAGGGGACTTTTGAATAGCACTCTACTTATATTATTTACAGAAAATAAGCAATGTGTTAGAGTTTGTTCAACCATCTTTTGCCGTTGCGTCATACATTATCCATCTTGATCTCTCATTCATGAAATCGATGAGACGGAATTATGACGTCATTAACGTATTTCTTATGTAAGGTCGATATAAATTCTTTCTATTACTTTTGACAGTTCAGTTCTCATATTTTGAAAACAATTCTTAACATTATCATGTCATTATAATTTTGAGGTTAAGTGTAAAATAACATTCAAGTAATATAAGACAGACGTAAAACAGCAGATTACGTCACCGATTTTGACGTTACGGCGAAGGATGGCTGAACAGACTCTAGTATACAATATGTTTATAATTCTATATCGACGGCAACTAAGACTCATTCCTCTTGTAATGAATATATCTAAGAAACGTAGTTCTATTCAGTTCAAATTGTTACACACTACGGTGGTGTAATTGGAATGATTGACCTTTGCTGGGTGTATTGCTATCCTTGTTTTGGAATGATAGAGTCGATTAAGATGTTGGTTGTGAACAAACTGTATTGACAGTATAGCGGGTTATTTACCAAGTCAGTTGAATGATCAAAGCTTTACTTGAATCACACCGAGAAAAAGTATTTCAGCATAAAGTTGTGTTCTATAAAATGTATGATATAGGTATTTTTCCACCAGTAGCTACTTCTTCACTTTTCGTTGAAAAATATTTACGTGGAATGGATAATTTCAACCTACAAGCCAACTTTGATTCAATTCGGTTCTTGCAAGACCATAAGACCATATGACCACTAATTCAAAAGATGGCGTCTGTGGACACGGTTTTATCCGAAGCTTCGCAGCTTGATGTTGGACAAGGTATTCTTTTATTCAGTGTAAATGCTATTGAATGAATCTCTTATAGACAAGTAGTTAAGTGGAATAAATGAATAGGCTTGTTCCAGCGATGAGCTGTAGCACATAATTTAAACTGGTTTACCGCGCATGACAATTCATATGATAAGTCAACTAATTTGGAATTTGTTGGTGCTGGAATGCAATTTTTATAGTCACTGAATGTTGGTATTTTTTGAATACTCCATCGGAGTATTGTGGAACAGTTTCTTCGACGTAACCTGATTTAGCCGTGTAATCCTCTACATAGTAGTAATCGATAGATTCAATAGCTGCTTCTCATTATCTCAGGACATTTCACTAAAACTTGAGCTTGCCATTGAAATATCAGACCTGCTTAGAAAATTGATAGGTGAATCATATACTTGAACAGAAATTCTAATAATCTAATAATCAAATATTTGTTTATTGAACTTCCATGTGTTAAGAGAGTTTATAAAAAAAAATTGATAAATAGATAATAAATAACACTTGCAGGAGAAAATCTTCTCAAATATTTGATTTGCATCAGTTGAATCTATATTTGAATGGTAACGATTTTAGGTATTGCGATTTCGGTTAAATTCATAGTCACATAAGTATGATGTGAAATTGTCTATAATAATGATGCCCAATTCTACCTACAAATTTCAGCTGCGTCTCTTCTCATGAATACAATAATCGGCTTGTTATCAATGAAATATTCTCTCTGTTTCTCTCACGTTATTTTGTAAAACTGAATCATTAAAATAACTAGTGGAATTTCCAGCTCTTGAACTTTCCCCACTACTTAGATATTAGAGGTTGAAAATGGAGCTCCCTTAAAAAGCGACAGAACCGACTGTGACGTCACATTGCATATTGTGCTCTGTACACCGCTGCGTTTCACATAATTAAGTTGGTTACAGCTGCAATATCTTTAAATTTCAAAAGTGTTATCAATTTTTGCTATTAAAGATGTACTCAGTAGATACTGGATTTATTGAAGCAGATTCTGCAAATTCACCTGAAGTCGATATCTTTATGGTGAGGGACTACATTAATAGAAACAAAGAATTCACACTTGGCTTCTGAATCTTAATTTCAAAACAATCTATAATACATTGTACATTTTCATATCTGCGTCTGGAGGAAGTAGGAAGTAACAAAAGGGTAAAGGTAACTGGCTAATAATGGTATAGTTTTTTGTATAATGCTCCATACTCTCGAGAGCGCCACATCAAAATCGTCTTCTAATATCCTATAAGGTAAATTCAGTTTGATCTTTTTTAATGTTAAAAAGATATCAAGCTTGTCCAGGTCACATTTTTTTAGTTAACAAGCTCACAACAAATAATGAATGACTCGGAACTCCCAAATAAGAACTTTATTTTTTTACTCAACATACATATACAAAACTTTAACCAAAAACTTATAAACTAAGTGTTTTATAATAAACTAAGTGTGTGGCTCCTAAGTGCAATAGGCACTTGTATGTGCAATGAACAATAGCAATAGAAATATATAATAAAGTACAAATTTACAATTTAACAATAAATACAAAATACAAAAATTAATAAAAAAAAAATAAAAATAAACATTATAGGTTATAATAATTTGTTTCATTTGAAATTATAATAAAGCGTCTAAGGACTCAATATTTAAATATATATATTCTTTACATTTGATAATAAATTTTTTTAAATCTCTAGTTGTCTTAACTCAAGGGGCAAGGAATTATATAATTTTGTTGCCAGAATGCAAGTAAATCTTTTATTGGCGTCATATCTTCTAAAGGGAACTATTAATTTATTATTGGTTTTATTTCTTGTTTCATAATAATGATTTATATAATTTTTAGCTTTAGATTTATAGCAGTAAATAAAGTTACTGAGATAATATAAACCTCGGACATTCAAAATATTTGCATTATTATATAACAGGTGGGTTGAGTAAAGCCTATCTTTGAAAAATATTATGCGTAGAATATAATTTTGTATGACGTTCAATTGTTTCAGTACATTGTCATAAAGCCCCCCCCCCATACGATATTACCATACCTCAAAAGAGACTCCACCAAAGACTTGTAAATTTGTATTAAAAGTTTTTGAGGTAAGATCCTGCGTATTATATAAAATTTCCATATTAAGCGCCTAATTTTGTTAGTTAGGTCTTGAACATGGTTGGACCATTTCAAATTTTTGTCCACTGTGATACCTAGATATTTGATAGTATTTGTTTCTTTAATAATATCATAGTCGTTTATCTTAATACAGTCATAGTTCGGCCTGTTGGCTTCATTCAATGAGAATGCCATGTAAAAAGTTTTGTCTGTATTTAAAGTTAGTTTATTGCAGTCAAGCCAATATTTAATAATTCTGAAGCCTTTGACCACTTTATTTTGGACAGTTTGCCAGTTTTGAGATTTAAAAATTAGGACAGTGTCATCGGCATACGAGATTGAGATTCCATTTATGTCTAATTTTAATAGGGAGTTAATATATGTTATAAACAGCAGTGGTCCAAGGACTGTCCCCTGCGGTATTCCAATTTTTAGCTTTAGAGGGTTAATATAGATATTTCTGATTTTTACTATATGTTCCCTTTCCTGTAGGTAGTTTTCTAATAGCTCTAACACTACGCCTCTGACACCATAGTGCTCAAGAACATTAATGAGCTTTCCATGGGGAACTGTATCGAAAGCTTCAGCCAAGTCAAGAAAGACACCTATCACTTTTTCATTATTATCTGGTCCATTTTTTATATTATTTATTAGTTCAAACATGGCATCTGCTGTACTGATCCCATGCATGAAACCAAATTGATTATGATTTAGTATATTATTAGAAGTCAGATAATCGACAAGTCTCTCTTTTATACTTTTTTCAAAAATTTTTGCAAAGTTGCAAATGACACTTATTGGACGGTAATTGGTAACATCACCTTTTTTGAATATAGGAGTAACAATAGATGTTTTAAATGGAGCTGGAACTTTACCTGTTAAGAAAATAGTATTTATAATGTGAACTAAAGGTTCTAACAAATATTTATGAAATTTTTTTATTATTCGTGCTGGAATACCATCTATACCTGGAGCACTATTATTTTTTAAATTATTGATATGCATAATGACTTCTTTATTAGTGACAGGCTTCAAAGCCATAGAGTTTATTAAATTTGGATAATTTATATTGTTATCTACTATTGGTTGTTCTATTTTTTCCGCCATCTTAAGTCCTATGTTCACAAAGTAGTTATTGCAAAAATTTGACATTTCAATATCACTATTAAATGACTTTTTGTTTTCATTTAGTATATTATTGTTATTATTATTATTAGTTGTCTTGTTTTTCTCATTTGTTGCATCAGATATTATGTCATAGATTTTTTTTATATTATTAGCATTATCATTGATTTTATTTTTATAGTAGTTATATTTTGTAGCCTGCATAAGTTTGTTTAGATTATTCCTATATATTTTATATTGTTGTGATAAGTCCTTATTGTTTTTGTTTTTTATTAACTTTTTTTTTCAGTTTATCTCTATGTTTTATTGATTGAATGAAGCCGTTTGTAATCCAGGGTTTAAGTTTTTATGAGTGTGAATAAATATAGTTTTTGAAGTATGACACTCATTATATAAGTCTGAAAAGGTATCTATAAATGTTTGGTAAGCCAGTTCAGGATTTTTTTCAGATATTACATTGCCCCATTTGATTTTTTGAATCTTACTTTCAAATTTAATTTCGTCCAGAGTTCTTATTATAAATAAAGCTTTGGATTTTTTTTCTATCAAATAAAATATTTTATTTCGTCTGACATATTAGTGTCTACATAAAATGACCTATTCGCATCTAACATACTTAATTCTGACGAGCTAAATGTAGAAGAAGGACCGCTAGTGGATATTGAAAACTCTTCCTTCTTAGGTTTTCCGTCTTTTTACATTCACGATTCCTTTGGAACGATCTTATTGCTAGTGCATTTTCTCTTTTTAGCCATTTTTCATATATAAAACCCCTCGGCCCCGCATTGAATCGCTTTGGAACGTACATAAGCCTCAATGCAAGCCTGAACCCCTATTACCCGAGATATAGGTTCCATTTGTGTGATATTCATTTGATTTCCTTCCTCTACTTTATCATCATCAGAGGCTCTATTTTGTGAGCTTAACTTGTAAAAACTGTGACCGTGGCTTTGAACTATGCATTGTTACTCTATTTTTTCAAACAATCTCGGTACTACTCAAGGTTTTAATTTCACTGTTCCACTGCTCACTGTTTTAATGTATATAGATTTTTCTGGTGCATTCTTGGATGTGTTAGGACAGTCGGGAATCAAATAGTATTCATTTACCACTTTTTTCTCATTCCCTTCACAATAAAATAACGAACCAGTAGGTACAGTCAACAGTCCAGCGTTTTTTTTTTCTTACACAAAACGATACAATATACACAATACACAGCTCTCAACTCGCGGCGTTTCAAACGTTAGGTATAGCATATGCAGTGTGACGTCACAGTAAACCACGCCTCGTTTTCGTTTAATCCAATTTCTTTAATTAATTTGGGGGTTTGAACGTTCGCGGAAAAATCTAAAATTTTGAGAATCTGTTTAAAATGAGTTTTAGTTTCTATCATTAACTGAAAAAAATTTTCTTTAACAAGCCCATTAAAACCTTAAACAATCTTGTTTATCCCTTATTTTAATGTTTCTTAGAATTTTGTTGGCATAGAGAGATTTTTTTTTTTTGTGAATCGGAACAAAAATATCCCATCTTTTTTTTCACAAACTTCAACATAGGTAAGTCGTAGTAGGTACAAGGTAATTTGTTTCATTTTCAATTGTATCAGATTTCCCATTAAGATGACAATATTTATTGAAGATTATCATTCGGTTTTTGTATGTATTTATTAAGTAAATATTTTTGAAAAAATAAATATTCTCAAACTGCACTACTTTTCGTTTATTCACTGATTATGATGAAGGAAAAATCCCAATGTAATCAGTGGGAACAAATATTCAGAGAGGGTCACAAAATACAGTCCACCCCAATATTGGACAGTATTCCTTAGATTTTGAGGAAATTGGGAAAAACATCAATTTTTGTTCTAATGAGGTGAATTGTCATTTGTCAAACCTCTCCCTTCCACTTTACCAACCCCTTAATTTTAAATGGGGGGTAAACCATGTCCTACGGCACATCATTAGAAAGGCATTTAGATGGAGTATACAGCCATAATTCTTGTCAACGATTTTTCTTGATTTTTACACTATCTTTGCAAAAAAAATTCTTGGCTAATTTAAAGTACAACACCTTTTAAAAATGGAACGCAAAGCCTATGGTTTGCTAATGAGTCATTTTTCATGTCACGTAAGTGAATTAAAACAATTATTGCAAAAAATTATTAATTTGGTACTTAAACAGTTTGTTTCACATTGTTATAAGTCAGTTTTTGGATCCTTCCGAAATTGTATATTCTATATTGCAGAAGAGTTGAGATTATTTCCATATTTTTTGAAGACAGGAAGGGTGCAAGAAGAACAGCTACTTTATCCAATCAAAATTGGCAGAAATTAATAATAAATTATGTCAAATTGACGGAACATATTCTGACATACATGTCACTTTCAGTTGTTGGGCGGAGTAGTTCAATGAGACCTCTGGCGGAGAAAATCGTAACTGTCGCAACGAGTAAAATAATTCGTTCCCCATTGTTTTTGTATTATATGCAGGTCAACGAAATTACCATAAATTTGTACTTAATTTGTTTAATTTTGTGTCAGTGACAAGTTTGAAACTGCGTTTTTCCATTTAACACAACTATCATCATTTTTGAGGTAATATTCTTATATAGTCAGATATATTATGGAAGAAGTTACGCTATTCTATTTCTTGTTTCCATTGCAGATCAAAAAGAAGATAAGTTGGTTGGAGGATTGTTTTTCATTCACTTCTCTCCTCCATTTGGGAAATGAGCTGAGTGGACTGTATATTTTTCCTGAAGCTGGTTTGGTTGTTCACTTACTTTCTATACCAGCCCTCGATTACAGGCTTAGTAGCGGAGGGAGAGATTTGTGTTTTTATTGTAGATGGTTCTACGATGAGCTGTAATGGAACATTAATCCATTTCATATTAAAAAATAGTCGGGAACTTCAAATATATTTTATTTGTCAATTTTGACAGACGACCCACTTACTAACTAACTTATCGTTTCTATAGCGACGGCTACGTTATAGTGAGCTTATGAAATAATTATAACTGCTCACTCACTGGAACACTGGTAGATTTTTCTAGTTACTTATTACAAACTTGCTTCGGACATGAGGAAAGGGGGTAGGGTGAAGGCATGCAAGTTCGAATACAAAATGGTTTGTTTTCGAACATCGGTATTGAATATTTAAAATATTACTCAATACAAACATACCTTCCGGCAATTTTTGTAAATATGACTATATAAAAAATAAAATGAAAACACGAAAACAGACCTAAAACTAAAACGTTGAATGAACGCTTATTGTACTTCTCACAAATATCAACCATACCTATTACTCAAAATATAAAAATATCAGGAGTCGAAATTCAGTTTAGCCACACAAAATACTAAAGCAGAATCAAATAAAAAGCAAAAGTTTCAGAGAACACACACTGAAAATAACTAAAACAGCAAAATAAAACCACTTAAATATCAAAGGGCTTATACGACAGCTAATTTGTTTAACTCGTTGTTAACATGACATTGACATTTCAGAGCACCATCTATCGAATTCTACTTCTCCCAATACCGAGAGTGAACGACAACTTACATTTTATATATTTTCTATAAATTTGCCATAACCCTTTCTCCACCTAAGCCCATTTTCATAGAAAATATATAGATATTGTGAGCTCGTCGTTCAACGTAACAAATTGTTTTACTGTCACTTTATAACTAGTTCTAAAACGAAATGAACTTAACCTTGTACGAAGTAAAAGTTTGTACTAGGAGGTCATCGAGCCGTTGGTGCTCATTCACTAATATCAAAGAAATTATTAGATAAATGGTTCCGTTTACTTTCTAAAATGAATATAACGAAAGTACTGCTCAGTAGATAGATTTAAACAGCATTGTTTCTACTACTTATAGTAAGGGACGGGAAAAATATCAAACTGTTATTGAAAAATAGTGATTTTAATTGTACACAATTGTACAATTATTAGGGGATAATTTGTACAATTTCTTGTATCACGTATAAATTGTTCGTTATTAGTCAAGTTATATGGATCAATTTAAAAGTGAAAAAATCAAAGTTGTTAGTGAAAACAAGGAATGGCACTATCAAGCACAAACTACGGTAAGTGTCATAAGCCAAATTGGATTTGATTTTTCTCAGCAAAAGAAAGGTGAAAATAAATGGGTACATTTTTTCACTATCATTTTATGAAATGATCAAATAATTGATATTAACAATAGGATGCTCAACTCATGATACAGTGCGTCCATAAAGTAACGCATAAATTCATTATTAGCTAAATAAACAATAATATTAAAAATTCCCGAAACAGGTCAATTTTTGATTTTAATTTACTGTTTTTTCAAATTATAATGTTATTTACAGGGTGAACCATCTTCGTGTGATGACGTCATCGCCATTTTTTTTAAGTGGAACACCCCAATTTTTTTCCGATTTCTGGATTTCCCTTGATGATCTGATTCCAAAAATGTATAACACTTTGTTTCAAATTGGTACAGGGTGGGAAAAAATACAAAAATTGTAATTACATAATTATGAAATTACTGTGATTTACTACCAAAAAGAAACAAAAGAAAATTTACAATAAATGTTCAAATTGTTCTCCATTGACTGCTAGACAATGACAGAGACGGACATTACATTCTTCTTTAACATTTTGTAGCATAGCGGGTGTTATGTTCTGCATTTCTTGCCTGATTCGGTCTTTTAGATAACGGATATTGTCAGGTCTGTTAGTATAAACTTTAGATTTTAAATAACCCCATAAAAAGAAGTCTAATGGGGTAAGATCAGGGGATCTAGCGGGCCATTCCACTGTTCCCCTTCTTCCTATCCACCGTTGTGGAAAGGTCCTGTTTAAAAACTCGCGCACAGTTACAACGAAATGTGGCGGTGCACCATCCTGTTGAAACCAGATTCCACGGTCTAGATTGTTGGGTATTTGAATATCAGGAAAAAGCTGGATCAGATCAGAAATCATTGTATTTTGTAGGAAATCCAGATACAATGCTCCTGTTAAATTTTCGTCAAAAAAATATGGACCAATAATTGTATTTCTCACAATACCAGCCCATACTTTGATTTTTTGTGGTCTTTGCGTATGGCATTCTTGTATTCAGTGTGGATTTTCATCAGACCAATAACGGGTGTTTTGCCTATCAACATGCCCGTTCAAATAAAACGTTGCCTCGTCCGAAAATAAAACGTTGTCAGTGAAATTATTTTGGTTCATCATATACTCGCAGATTTCAGTTCTTCGGTCAAAATCGTCTCCAGACAATTCATGGATAAGTCGTACTTTATAAGGATGGTATTTTACCTTTTTAAACATGTTTGCTACTGAAGACTTTCCAATACCTAAATCCCTAGATAATCCTCGCACAGTGTGGATTTTCTATTGCCGACAAAATTATGTCTTCTTGAATATTTTCATCAATTTTTGTTCTACCGGGCTTTGGTGCATCCCTCACATGTCCAAATTCTCTGTATTTTTGCCCTATTCTGCTTACAGTAGATTGTGAAATGGGTTCACGATCTGGGTGCATCTCATGAAATAATCTGCATACCTCTTGTTGACTCCGCATCCTGTCGCCAATACCAATCATCATTAATATTTCAATCCTCTCACTTTCGGTTAACCGCATTTTGTTAAAGAAGTTGCAAAATTATGATATGATAAATTTCTTTGTAGATAGTTTTCACATAAACGTACCTTGTTTACAGAGTTAACAATAACAGAAATGTACTTTAACGTTGTTGACAGTTTTTACCGGCAAATGATAAAAAATGACAGAAAAAAATTTCAAACAATAAAAATTTTAGTCGAGGGGCTTGGATCACTAAGCTGTTAAATACAATGTTAAAAATTATACGGGGTGTTTAAAGTAGTAAGTAGTAAGTAAATGCGTAATTTCATTTAATGTGTTTATTACGTTTATTCTTTTATTTCTTATTTTGTAGGTAATTTAATTTTTTTTATTTTCCTCCACCCTGTACCAATTTGAAACAAAGTGTTATACATTTTTGGAATCAGCTCATCAAGGGAAATCCGGAAATCGAAAAAAAATTGGGGTGTTCCACTTAAAAAAAATGGCGATGACGTCATCACACGAAGATGGTTCACCCTGTAAATAACATTATAATTTGGAAAAACAGTAAATTAAAATCAAAAATTGACCTGTTTCGGGAATTTTTAATATTATTATTTATTTAGCTAATAATGAATTTATGCGTAACTTTATGGACGCACTGTATATTCTTGTTTATGCAAATTATATTTCGTGTTTCTTAAATTGCTTTTCGAAAACAAAATATATCTTTCCAAAAAATTCAAATGAGTATAAAGCTATATGAGGTGAAAAAGAAAATATAATTAAATTGAAATCAATAATTTGAATATTTTACCAGAATGAACTTATAATATATTTGGTTGTCTAAAACTGCCAATAGTGGCGACCCCCGTGGTCACGGGGCAGAGTCACCGATTAGTCACCTAACGCTGGTGACCTTAATGTAATAAGCTCCATAAGAACTAGTGCCCACCAACTAGTCAGGTCACCGGTGACGAATACCCAAGTCAATCCAAAAATAAATTTTTTCTTCAAATGACATTAAAAGCGGCCTTTTAATGACACTTGGCAGGCTTAGAAGGTGTACTTTTAATGCCTAGGCAGAAAAAGTCCACTTTTACTGCATAGGAAGAAAAAGTTCGTTGCTAGGCAACCTTCCAAGTAATAATTTAAATCAAACTGGTTATTAAAATTGACAATGACATTAAGAAAACTCAAAATGATGCTGATGATAATAAACTGGTTTTATTGCATTAAAACTTTAAACTGCAACACGAAATTTTTATTTATTAGATATATTTATGGTGAATTGTGAACAATTATTCAATACAATTGAACTTTGTCCACTTCCCTCCTTTCCAGTAAAATTAGCAACTTAAGTATTCACACTTGATACTCCGGAAACGCCAGATAATATGTTATTGCCGATGTTCGACTTATTGGCTAGCGAGTCCTCAATATAGCCCTCCGCGACAGCGGAAGACTTCCATCCTCCATGTTGCTTCAACATTGTTATGTCCCCACCAGAATGCCAATAAATTGTTGATGTGCTTTACCGTTCGCATACTTATAGAAGACACGCCGATTATTTAAATTTGAGGGTCTGGAGGCTGCATATTTTCTGTAAACGCTTAAATATTCCGTCACTACAAAAGATCTTGATCTTTTGGTCTTAGTATTTGGTAGCATAATTAGCAATTTGTCGCCCATATCATTAATATCATATGTTTCCATTTGCAAAAGCTCATCACATCTACAAGCCCCAGCGACTGCAACAATAAGTACAACCCAAAAAAAAAAAAAAATTGAAAATCAGTTCTTCAATCCATAATACATCATTTTCAATATATTCCTACCTTCGTACACAAATAGGTTCTGGTAGACTTCGCGACCCTCGGAATTTTATGTTAATTTTAGATTTGTTTGAAAGCTTACCTTAAATAAAGCAGATTAAAACAAAAATTTCGCTGGATCATCCAGTAATCACTTCAATAATCACGATTTTAGTTCAAAAAATTGTACTTTTTCAACACCAATTCATGCTATTTCACGATAAATATTTTCACTTTAAACAGTAAAGGTTATTATCTTGAACTAAATGTCAGTTTATTTCACACAAAAAACCGGAAGAAAATACTTAAATTTTGCCAATTTTTAGAAATATTCGTAAGCATTAATATTTTCGTTTGACACTCAAGCTTATAAAATCACACACTAAAATCTTATGTCAGAGCTTATGTCTAGATATCATAGGTTCACAAATTAGGATCAGGGGGTCTATTCTCAAACAGTGATATTTTTTGTCGCATGCGAGATTTTACTTTTTTGTATACATCCTTGATTGACAAAAGTATAATCTCGCATGCGACAAAAAATGTCACTGTTTGAGAATAGACCTCCTGGTGATACTTCTTAACGGCGTTGTCAAATGGTCTTAATTTTCTTTCAGCTGAATACATTGTAATAGGTTACATGAATATATCACAATATAAAATTATTCGCATTTATAACCCTGAAAATTTATATAATAGTTAGGTTAACAATTTTTTTCTTATTATCTTGCTCCGTATTTAATGATATTTTAGTTAAACTTTGATCTGTGTCAGTTGGTGGGGAAGCGGTATGTGTTGAATTATGATAATTTTTTTCTGCTCTAGTAGAAATCCCATGAAGTCAGTCAATTTGAGGTGAATAGATGTATTCCCTGCCCCTTCTCGAAAAAGTGTAATTTGTATTTCACTTCACATGGATGCGCGCCGGGTCGACGTTTCGCAATTCGCGCGCGCGAAACGTCGCGACATCGATCAATCAATCCAGATCTTTGAATTATAAAATTCATTGATAAGCATACTGACTTCCCTGACTTATCGGGACATTTAACGTTAATTTTCAACTGAAAATCACAAAAATATACATAATTCTTTATTTTTACTCTAACGTCATGAAATATACACGTACCAAGTTAGTACCTGTGGAACATACAATATTATGTCCAAGAAAGTACATTTTCAATACATACATTTTAGATCATAAATATAGTAAGTATATCAGTGTTATATGTGAAAAGATACATCTGAAATCTTGGTGTTATTTCCAAGCCGTAACGAGCTACGGAAATGAAAGCAGGCAAAACGTTCTATAGCAATAGGGCTTTCTATTAAAAAAAAAATCGTTGCAAAATTCCGAGGGTCGCGAACCTTACCGGACCCCACAAATACA
>CAJUYG010001398.1:55099-72950 GCA_910591675.1 Galerucella calmariensis
TGTGCTGATAGGCGCAAATATGCCGAAACCAGTCTGCAAGTGATGTTGTCCCTTTCAATCGCAAACCAGAGTTATCAGTTATATTTTGTAGATATACCAGCCCTGTTTAACTTGGGAGTGTAATTCAATGTCTGTCGTGACATATACCCCGAGAAGTAGTTGGAGGGTGATTGTTTCCAGAAAATATTTTTGGAAAAATTTGTAAGGAGTTATAATAGTACTTAATCTAAGGGTACAATAAAACTCAAAGTCCAAACCACAATAAATTTTATTAAAGTCCCCCAAAGGACACTTAAGATGCTACTAGTTTCGGTACATCATTACCATTATCAGGCTACAATAAAAAGAAATGGTACACTTAATATATAAAGATCTTATGAAATTATGTTGAAATTTTGTAATATAAAGGATGTTCATATTATTGAGAATACATCTATTATCCTCGGTATCTATCAATTATTATTCATTCTTTTTCGATTTCCATTTAGTTAATGGTGTTTATTTTTTCCCAAGATACAGATATCTGAAATATCTTCGAACAAAAATATGTTGTTATCGTATTCCAATTCTGATAAAGAAAGTTGCGACATCAGCGCCCACATCAATCAGTTGCGTTCAGAATAACATTTATTATCGCTTATGTAGCTCTACCTTGGGATGGACGTGACCGATGTCCCCATGATTTCACTTTTAATTAGAAATTTACTGAATCTTCATATTCTGCTTTATGTGAGGGAGGCTGCTGGCATGGAATTTGTTTTTTTATGGTGGTGGTGTTTTGAGCAATGTTTTGAGGAGGTTTAAGCATTGGATCAACTCAGCAAGATATATCAGCAATTTGCAAAAAGGGGAGTGTTCCATTTGAAAAACTGATGCTGACGTTACTCAAAGGGTATTTACCCTGAATGATAGATTATTCTTGAAAGAAATCATTTTTATAATATGACTGTTTATGCAGCTGATAATAAATTCAAGCGTTACTTCATAGACACACTGTATATAATTGTTCTGTACGTGTGTATGTCACTGTGTTAAGTGAGTATCTGGATAGTTCAGTCTAACAATTGGTCTTGATAAGTAACGCTGTGATCGGGCTCTAATCAGTAATGGTCCGTTGAAGGCTAAGCACTGTGTCCATGTGTAGGTTGGATCCAGAGTGATCTGACTCGCAGGTACAGATCAAAATGTACTCTGCCCTCCGTAATTCGAAGGTTATATTATATGCTTCGTTTCATAGTTTGACGAGTGAGAAAGATGAAAAACTGGCGAATACATATATAACAATTTGAAATTGTGAAAATGAATAGTAACTTTTTGTATTTGTTAAATTGTGGGATAATTTGTTTTTGTGTGAAGTACACATCTCAAGTAATTTCACTGCCTTGTTATATCTTAAGTGTATGGTATTATTGAAACTAGTAATGCTAAGTGGAAAATCTTCCACCCAACGTTAGTACTTAACATCAGTTATATTTTATATTCCACTCCATTATACTATCAATAATTGAATCAGATCATTCAAAATTCTCAATCTTTTTCAATGCAATAATAATTATTGTTTTAGGCTCAAGATACCGTTGTGGTTATGATATTAAGCTTTATCTTTGGTATATTTGTGACATTAGGAGTGGAGCAACCTGGTTTAACGGCACAAAATAAATATTTACCGCAAGTTACTAAATGGGTACAAAAACTGAAAAATTGACCGATTCAAACATCAGCCGGTACGCTTGAGAAATGTCACAATTACACTTAATTCAAGAACAAGGTCCATTGAAAAATCATAATTTCGAGTGAAGGTTTTTGAACTTTTAAATAATTCACTTTCGAGTGCCTACAAACAAAACAAACGTATGGTTTTTTTAAATTGGAGAAAGTAATTGAAAATTGACATTGGTAAATAAGTGGTGTAATTTCCATAAAAAACACTGACCAAATAACAATTCTCCATTCCGTTGATACTGACCGCAGTGTTCATATAGATCGGTAAACAACAGGGCAACAACACTAACTACAGCAACAGGAATGATAAATAATCATCCCTATGCCACAGTTGTATGAAAACTAACAAATTTACCACAATGTCACTAGCCCGTACAAACCTCAGTACGACCCCTGGCAAACCACAGTGATCCAAACACAAACAATCAAATTGACTATAACATATAAATAATATTTAATCTATTCAAATAAATTATTCATTTGTGGAATATGACAAATGTTAATGGAAAAAAATTAATTACTCAGTGAGAAAACTCACCCTAACCTGTAAACAGCCACACATAGAAATTACCCTTGGTCGCTAAGATTAAATAACGAATGGAAACTAATTCCAACTTCGCACAGCAAATATTTTTAATATAATACTCTTTTTCTTTAGCCTTCCTTTGAGAATTTACCAAAGCTGAATTAGTATGCTTATGTTTCAACCACCCGAAAGGTGCTTTTTTGAAATTACGCAAAAACTGCTGTAGTTACAGAAAAAAGTTTCAAGCAAAAACTTCTCACTATCATTTTCACCCAAATGACATAGGGGACTGAAATAACTTGTAGAATATTCCAGATGTTTGCAATTTTTTTTTCTATTACTCAGCACAACGTCAACTTTCATTTCAAAGGAAAAAATCATTTTTTTAAATTATTTCCAACAAAGTTATAGCAATTTAAAATTGTTAATCTCAAATTAGAAGTATATACTATATCGTATGAATTCAATTTTCTTCCTTATTAAATTTTTTTTTATTCAACATCCACCCGTGAACATTATTTTTACCTTCCATTTCAAGCCAGGTGGGAATTATTTCATCTGTTCAAAGCGGTTTTTGGGTAATTTCAAAAAAAAACCTATTTTTTTTTTTATTAAACCCTTCCCGGTGGGTTGAAATACAGTCACATTGTATGTTTCGTTTGCAGACACTTCAAAGTCAGTTATATAAAAAATTTAAAACCTCCACTCAAAATTTTGGTTTAGTGGACTTTTTTCTTCTCTAATTGATTTATTCGTGACTGATGGAATCGCATTATTTCTAAATGAATAATTGAAACAGTTGATTACTTCATTTAAATAAAACATAAATTATTAAAAAATAAGTTGTTCTATTTATTTCCTATTCCTATTCAATAGTTATTTTAATCCACTTCAAAAATCAATATAAGTGGTTACACGAATTATATGGAAAACAATTCAACCTGAGAAGATAATTTATCAAATTGACTATAATAAAATGTAGAATATTCAGAAGTAAGTTTTGCATTCATTGCCTCAAGTATATTCAGTGTGTATGCTTAACGGGACAAGAATCATTGAGGGTTAAACAGGGACACTTTTCACGTTTAACTGCTCTCAATAAAAACTTTACTGAAACAAAAAACGGGAAATAAATAACAAAAGAACAGATACTAGACACAAAATATATTCATGTCCCATTAGTCATTCAAAATTCAAGCCCTTTCTAAATCCTTTTCAAACATTTCCAGAATATTTGATTTAGTTTTTGATTCCGCTGGGAGATAGTTATGGGAAAGGCTTTATTTTAAGCAGGAAAATTCTTTCTCTCACAAAATTGTTTTTCCCAGATTCCTTGTTATACTTGAGTGCACATTTTGCATATTCATAAAACGTTGATTCCACTATCTGAAGTATTACATAATATTCAATGTATTGTTCTTATCCAACTGCGAGTATCACAAATCGTCCTTCTTGATAAAATAATATTTTGTAGAGGATGGATAACGTCTTGGCTCATTCAACAGAATATATTCATAACCCGCAATATTGCCAACACACTTTGTTGATAGCGAGCGTGTGAATCGATTGTTTCATCTCAAAACAGGGATAAAAATAGTCACTGCAAAGGTCGCAGCTACCAGCAACAGTGCTGTGCTGTGCGAGGAAAGGTTTGGATAATATGAACAATAGTATTGAATTTTCCGAGTAATTATACTGGTAGACAAAAATTTTCTTTCTTTTGCTGCTATAGCGTACATAATGGACCTATATTAATAGGAAAATGGCCAGAGAAAAGCTATAACACGTAAGGTTTTTCTTTGTTGAATTGAAAAAACCTCATAGAAAGGAAGCAGTTACGTTTAATATATTCATTTGAAAAATGACTGTTTTTTCAACATTTTGTATCGACTATATTCGTATAATTGATATTGAACTAACACAACAAATCAAACATTTTCATTTGCTACACAGTTTAATTTTTTTCTTCCATAGGAGGTCATTAATTCCCTTTTCAAAAGCAAGAAGGTTTGAGCTTGGGCTCAGGATTGGGGCACAATTCAATATTCTCCTCAAATTCTGACAGTGAACTTACCATACCTGCCTCGGGCTATCCGGCCTTTAAGCGGGCCCTAATCTACTTCTCGGGTTATATGCCCACACAGATAATATGAATAATTGGACTCTTACTTTAAATGGTGACGGGAGATGTGAACTATATAACCAATTATTTTGGAGATTCCGTTTAACTTATAAGCGTAATTTTTTGTCTGTTGTGGCATATAACCCTGAAAGTAGATACTACTTTTCAGTGAACGATCTTCTTTTTGAAATAGTTATTTTCCTAACAAGTGCGGAAAGTGATACTTTCCCGCACGCGACTGCAGTTGACCCGAACGACGCGGAGCGGAGTTCGGACAAGCGGCCAAGGGCGGGAAAGACACTTTACGCATGAGTTAGGAACATTATTTTTTCTACGACCGTATATACAAAAAATTATACCAGCCCACTTTTCAAAAGTTATTTCATTTCAACATGCATCATATACAAAACTTTCACAAAAAACCACTAATTATTATAAATATTAATATTAAAAACACAGTTACTTAAAATTACCGGTTCAGTGGAGATATTTGGTGTTAACTGGTAAGAAGATGACGTCGATAAGGATGGCATCGGTTGCAGATCACATAAAGATGACGATGAAGGCGACGGCAACGGTTTTAAGTCATTTGTAGATGGAAGAATTTTATTTTTGTATATTTTTCTTATATCAAACCCGGGTGGTTTGATAGTTGTTTTGTGACACTACTCTAAAGAATATACTGGGTTATATTATAGTATCTTCATTATTTTATATTTTCAAAAAATTAAAAATGCAACAAAAAGCTAGGAAAGATGTGGATTTTATTTGATGGATTATTTCGTAAATATTTATTTAGCTGTTGTAACAATAGTTATAACTTCCGAAGTAAAAAACTACCTAATAAGGTCGAAATTTGCATAATTTCACTTTCCCGCACTAGTGCGGGAAAGTGACACTTTCAAAACTAAAATGCGTGCGGGAAAGTGGGTTAAAACGCACGGTCGTAGAAAAAGTAATTTCAAAATTCATAAGGCGTTGTAATAGTAGTAGAATAATACTATTATCTTGACATCTATTCCTCGCTTACGAGTAAATTGCTTTCTGTTCCAAAAGAAATTGTTCTATATTTTCAGAAATATTACCCGCATATGTGATAGTTTCGTAATTTTGTGAATTCCACAAAGTGGAGGCCCATAGAATCAATTCAGGGTGGTGGGTATAATTAGAAAATACTCACTTCATCAATCATTCATCAACATACAATTGCTCCCTATAGTCGTGACATGAATAATATAGGAAATCGATTGATAGACTATTAAAAAAAAGTATATCAAATAAACTGTAATAACGTTGTCATTTGGTCTTTATTTCTACAATATTTTTGGACTGAAATTATTTATAGTTATTGCAGATATAAAATTCCTTTATATATTTTTGCTGCCAATTTCCTCATTTTTATTGGATACTTCAACTATCAAATAAATAGGAGCTATTCATAAAATGACCATGAATATTGAAAATAAGCATATCACATATTGTTATAGAGATTTTTTTAGTGAACATTGAAAATATCGAAACCTTGAATATCTATTAATTTTATTATAGGTTATAACTCTGGATTATAGACGATCAAATAAAAACAGCAGTTTTTCGGCGTGTCAATTTTTTGAAACGGGGTAGCCTTCTTTGATATGTCAGGGAAAAAGTTAACTTTGAGAATCACAATAGCATTCTTCTTAATGTTTCAACTGGAAGGTAGGTCGATGGAGAATGTGGTTTTACAAAAAACTTGGTTATTGGAGCGTTACAAACGATCTAAATTTGACTGGAAATATTAAATTCAACTTGTGTAAATACAAAAGTATAATTTTTGGAAAAAAATTATTGTCAGCTTCAGCAATGCGTACTTTTCGGATAAGTTTTTTCATCAATACAACATATTCAATAGATATTATAGTAATATATTTCTGAGTTTAGCGTTAGTTTAAAGTTCTCAGTGATTGTTAACGCATTTGATCATTAAGCAGACTGGATAAATAACCCACTATACTCACGACACACTTTGAAGCCGATCGATTCCCTCATTCCACAACCAGGATATCAATACACCGCAAAGATCGTTGATTCGAACCAAACAACAGTGCCGAGCTGTGTGAGGAAAGACTGAATAATTATATCACTTGATAAAGATCCATACTAGAAGATAAAATAAAACAATTTAATTCGATCATATCTGCATTATATTTCAAATTATGTTCAATTTACCTCAGTAGCTTTATCAAACGAATGAAGGTATAATGAAATATTTCCAATTCTTACAGTACAGAAATAGGGAATATTGACAAAATTATTGAATAAGTGCACAGGGTAATTTATTCACAACAATCACTTCTGAACAATCTTCTAGGTGAATATTTTTAATAAGGGAGAACGGTTGATATCTATTTGGTCGTTGAGAAGATTACCTACCTGAATATCTATTTTCATACATTTTCATTCAGTCGAAAGTGTGTTGGTTTGCTAATAAATAATTTGAATGGTTACAATCTATTTTTTTGTTTTCATTTTGTGCTCTGAAATTCTAGTTTTGAAATTTCCACCCATATAAATTTTGTCACAGCTGCTATGACCAATTCCAATTTATAAACTTCTGATTTGTTCAATTTTGGAGATTTGGATTTATTTTTAATAAGTGTTTGGATGAATTGTGATCTTGAAGCAAGTATTTATGTCCAAAAATGATCTAATTTGTTAGGATGGCATTTCAAAGTATGCTAAAAGAGAAGGCTTTCTGTTGTACTGAAGCAAAAGGCTCCAAGTAAGGGGTGTAATAATGCACAGTTTAGTAAATTGAATATTTTTTGCAGGACGACATGTAAATGAAGTCAATTTTTGAGTGAGCCACAGCTTTGTATACTTTAAGGAGGATGTTTTCATCGGCAGTCATGATGCGAGAAAGTTTTAATGATATTCAGTCTTTGAAAGCATTTGCCCTTGATGTACAGGATGTGCTGTTTCCAAGTGAGACGTGAGTCAAAAATTTTTCCTTGTATTACACATTGCTTAACCAAAGGTAGAGAAAAATCTCTGATTAGAATGCAAGTGGTTGGTGATGTGGGTAATCTGCTGAATTTGATAATTTTATATTTTAGAGAATATATCTGAGGTCATCGAGAATCCATCATCGGGAATCCAAAAATTGAGGACTTTGGATGATTATTACTTTCAAATGAATCATGACCGCATCTGTAGATTCCAACAAAATAGATGAATGAACTTTGACATAGATAATACCTACGTCTGTTCACTATTTTAGTGTGTTTATCTCTCGGAGGTCAATCCAGTATACATAATATAATACAATGTACAGGACCGTATTTAAAAATGAATGTTCGTGAAGGTTACAAAAAAATTGAACTGTATGAAAATTTAGGTAAAATTTAGGTTCAGATGCATGGAACAAATCGTTCGTATGTTTTTTTCCAAAATAATCACCCTTTGCCTAAAAAACAAAAAAAGGCGAATTTGTGTTTTCTTCAATGTCTTAAAAACTGTACCTGATACTGGGGAGACCTAAACATCTTTGTATTGCACTTATGAATAGACAGATTTCTTCCAAACATAACTATGTATGTATGTATGTGTGATTTTTGGGGTGACATTCACTGAGACCTTAAAGATCTATTGTGCCCCCTTACTTCTACTCAGTTTCTGAGGAGAGTCTCAAAAACTAGTAGTTCCTTTAGTCCTATTTCCCGGAGGAATTTTAGGATGTCTGCAGGCTTCAACTTAGGCAAATGTTCCTTTTCTATCCAGTAATCTCCCAGGTGCTGTGCTCTAGGTTTCTGGAGTGCTGTGCAGTTGGAAAGTATGTGGATGGAGGTTTCTTCTTCCATTCCACAAAATCTGCATTCTTCTTCCTCCACTATTTTGAGCTTTTTCAGGTGCCCATTCAGGCGACAATGTCCCGTTAGGATCCCTGTCAAAACTCTTAGCGCAGTTTTACTTTGACCTATGCATTCTTTTGATCTCAACAGGTTGTAGTCACCCAGAAGAGTCTTTGATTGTATACGCCCTACTAGATCTTTCCAATGGTCAGATCTTCTCTTTTTCTCGGCTTTACTTATCAAACATAACTAACCAGCATCACTTACTGTTTACATTTCATCAACAAATCTGGATACCTTTTACTCACAGGTCTTAAAGTTCTTCCATTGCTTCTGATGTTTCTGATTTGGGTCAAATCATTCAAGTTTCGTGAAAAATTTTTCCTTTAGCTCAATTCATGCATGGAAGATATAATACCCTCTTACAGAAAATGTTTGAGCAAAAAAAAAAAATACCGTTAATTATGTGCAATTGCTGATTTTCTTATCCAGTACGGACAAAATTGATAATCAACATTAATTATTTGAGTACGAAGCAATTAATGACTGGATTCGACCGATTAGGCATAATTTAATTATTCCACAAAACACATTTCTCATAATTGGTATAATACCTGTTTATAAAGGAGCGAGTAGAATGGTTATCAGAGAAATACGTTCCCCAAATAAGAAGGAATAATAAGTCCATGATGGAATATTCTAGCACCTACCTACAGCTTCGCTCACACTTTAAATCTTATAGTTCGAGGAAATGAGGAAACTGAATATCAAGGGATATGAAGTTTCCCACAAGTGACTATAGATGACGACCAATGATTTTAAATTGATCCCTATGGCAAGCGACACATCTTTCCAAGGGTATCCAGATAATCTATTCAATGATTATTATTTTAGTTGTGTCTATGATAGCTTTGATGTCTGATTGTTGAACATAAAAATTCAAATTCGATTCAGTATGATATTAATCATTGATTGGAGAATCTACTTCAATGATTACTCGAAATGAGCTCCTTTTAATTCCTGGCAGTTTTAGTCCAAGAGCCCCAGCCAAAAAAGTAGGTTCTGAAAAAAATGTACGAGAACAGGTATTTTTTTCTTTGAATAGGTTCAGAGGTGTCCTCTGAATGTAAATCCAAGTTGGCGTCATGGGGGAGGCTTCACTTCACAAAAATGATGGGAATCATTATTGTGGATAATAATATTTGCCATCTTTTGTATCCAAAACTTTTTTTTGTATAATGTATGTATGTATGTATGTATGTGTGATTTTTGGGGTGACATTCACTGAGACCTAAAAGATCTATTGTGCCCCCTTACTTCTACTCAGTTTCTGAGGAGAGTCTCATAAACTAGTAGTTCCTTTAGTCCTATTTCCCGGAGGAATTTTAGGATGTCTGCAGGCTTCAACTTAGGCAAATGTTCCTCTTCTATCCAGTAATCTCCCAGGTGCTGTGATCTAGGATTCTGAAGTGCTGTGCAGTTGGAAAGTATGTGGATGGAGGTTTCTTCTGCCATTCCACAAAATCTGCATTTTTCTTCCTCCACTCCACTCCCATTCAGGCGTTAGGATCCCTGTTAAAACTCTTAGCGCAGTTTTACTTTGACTTATGCATTCTTTTGATCTCAACAGGTTGTAGTCACCCAGGAGAGTCTTTGATTGTATAAGCCCTACTAGATCTTTCCAATGGTCAGATCTTCTCTTTTTCTCGGCTTCACTTATTTCTTCCAATATTACATTGGGGCTGATTCCGCAAAAGGGTTCGGGCCCCCAGAAAGGTATTTCAGTCCCCCTCTTTGCTAGTTCATCTGCTATTTCATTTCCTTCTATTCCAGTGTGTCCTGGAATCCATGGTAAGGTGACTATGTTGTTCTCGCCTAGTTCATTGAGTTTGTCCAGGCATTCCCACACCATTTTGGAACTGATTACACAAGAGCTCAGTGCCTTAATGGCTGCTTGACTATCCGACATTATAATAATCCTTTGTCTTCTGTATCCTTTATCAATATTGAACTGGGCGCACTTTCTTATGGCGTGGATTTCCGCTTGAAAGATACTTGGGGTTTTTCCCAAGCTTTCAGAGTGTTTGGTTCCTAATAATACATACGTTTTCAATTATAGCGCTCCAAACTTTTTTCAATATGGTTTTTGCTGAATATTAAGTTAATGGTTAATGATGAATTAAAAATGGTGATAACAGAATTGTAGAACATAAAACTTTCTATAAATTTCATCAGAAAATTTTTTCCGTAGCATTCATAGTTTAGGAGCTATTACGCTGTAAATGAGATTATAACAAGATTATAATGCTGTATATTCATCATCCACTAGGGTCGTTCTCTCGCCTGTTTGTGCGTTAAACGTACCGGTTACAGGGCTGCAAGCATGCGCAGTAACTACATGTGGCCAGATATGAACGAAATTATATATATTTTCCGAATTGTGTGTTATAATTCTGTTCTTTCCATATTATGTTGCGTCTAGTTTTCTCTCGTTACTTACTGGATTTATAAGCACATGTAAATATTTTTTGAGTATTCCTCTCAATAATTTTTTTCAAATTTCTGTCATGATAGAAGTCACTCATTTCGTATTAGTAAATTGTACAGATTTTTAAACTTATAAATGTATGTTGTACATTGAATTAAATTTTTAATTTTTTTTAGGAGGGGGTATTTGGATTTTGTGACGTAATATTGATAGGGGGCAACAGAAAGTGTGACACAGCGTGACAACCGGGGGGAGGGGGTCTAGAAATCCCAATTTCAGCGTGAAGTGTTTTATGAACTACCCCTTAACGGTTTTTCGAAAAACTCAGATTCACGTTAAATTTAAAAAAATGAAAAATTTAAATTGAATTGAATTGAATTAAATCATTTTCAATCTTACTATATATAATAATATACAATATAAAATAATACTGTACAATATAAAAAAGCATAATACAAGCATAACGTTGATAAATAATGATAATAATGCTACGAACTCAGTGATTCGGAAGCCGGTCCTGTCGCAAACTATGCATTCGACCTTTTTAGAAAGGTTCTTTAACAGGTGATGTTCCATACTGTTCTCGCAGCGTAGAAGGCGGTGAATTCAAGAAAGTCTAGAGTTGCGGAGGACTATATTTACGCGGGTTTTCGAGTGAGTCGGGGAGTTGTTCAGTATACAGTGAATCGGTAAACAGTTTCAGTATACAGTGAGTGAACAGATGATGAATATAAATAGTGTTGAAGATAAATTGGGACAATTATTATACCGAGTGTAGATAAATTAGTAGACATCAAGTAGTGTGTATATAAATTAAGTTTATTATAGTGTTTAAGTGTTCCTTCAATAAATCAATGGTAATTAGCCATAGTGAGCGTGTAATTCTATCCCACGGTGGAAACTGTTTGAATAAATAAGAAAAACATCACAATAATATTAAGAATAACAATAACAATTCTTACGATGTAGCGTGATGCATCATTGTTTTTTGCAACATTGACAATCTTTTATAATGATGATACCGTCTTAAACAACAATAAAGTTCGATGAATTATTAGTTGTTCTCCACATTATTTATAATTTTAATTTATTTGGTACACAGCTGTATACTTCATGCCACTTTGTGCGTTATGAAATGTTTTTCGTATACAACGAGCAATATTGCCACTAATAATGTACGAGGAGCAAGTTTTACCAAGCTGCAGCTTTTAAACTATAAATGCTACGGGGAGAAGTTTCCAATGAAATTTATAGGAAATTTCATGCTCTACAATTGATCTACCACCATTCTTGATGTATCATTGACCATTAACTGAATACTCAGCAAAAATCATATTGAAAAAAATTTGAAGCGCTATGATTTAAAATCTAGCGTGTTACAAAAAAAAAATTCGGATAAAAAATATGGCAAATATTATTATCTACAATAATGATTTCCACAATTTATGTCGTACGATGCGCGGTTCGCAAGATATTTGATAAAACGCGTTTTTCAAGATAGCGGCTGAAGTGAAGCCCCCCTCATGACGCCAACTTGGATTTACATTCATGGGACACCCCTGAACATATTCAAAGAAAAAAATACCTGTTCCCGTACATTTTTTACAAAAAATACCCAGCTCTTGGCCTATTTTGGGTTCATTAGTGTGAACATTCGATTCAATATACATCCACATGAAAAATCCAAAGATTTGGTGGGGTACGGTGATCAGGCTGGCCATTCCAGTGAACCTCGTCGTCCAATCTATTTACAAGGATATTCTGCGTGTGGAAGAGCACCATCATATTGAGATGTTTTTTTCAGTCTGAAAATCTATCTGGATTATTTTCCAAAGTTTCAAGGATTAGCGGTTCTATTGCATTTTACATAACTCTTATATCACCAGCTAAATAAGTATGGTTAAAAAAGGTACAACCTCCTATTTCACGAAACATGTGATTTGCGTCACCTCACAGTCTGTGTGATTACATTTCCATCCAGCTGTCCATATTTTCACAAAATACCAGTCTTCGGTCATATTCGTCGTCTGAGAGTGGATGAATCATTTTTAATTTGCTTGTCAAGAAAACATAGTGTTGTTTTGTTTCTGGGCATTGCTAAAGCCTTTGATGGTGTTTGACACTGTGGTATTTTTCAGGAACTATCTTGAATATTGTGTACAGAATACTTGCTATCAATTCTGAAAGCTACCGTTCTCAGGGCGAGTTGCACAATGAACAGTTTTCTCTTAAACTTGTGTAATGTTTATTTTTCGTTGTTCAGTATCTGGTTAACGCTAACTAACAAAACATTAATCCACGGACTCAGAAAAGGGAGCTTTATGGCCAAGGTACAAAAAATATTAACTAACCAGAAAGACGCGAGGGCGCCACTGTTGTTGTTATGCTTATCCAAATCGGCAACGAAACGAAGCCGAAGCCGTTACTTTATAACCGAACATTTTGTGTTCGATTGTGATTTGAGAAAGTTCGTTCGTTGTATATTGTGTTTTTGTTTCCGAGTTCAGCGTTTTTTTTATATATTTCTATTGGACATTGTGTCAGTGCTAGCTGTTTTGAATTTGCGATTTCCTTATACATATTGGTAAGTACTTAAAAGTTACACAAGTATTTTATTTTAAATTTAAACTATCACATGGGTGATATAGTTTTTCCTAATTAAATATGTGTTTTATCCATTTGCTGCAGATAAATTACAAAGACTTGTAATAAAACCCAGACCGCTTGCAAATGTGGCTCAGTTAAATTGACCACGAGGAAGTTAGATATGTGCATCCTTTGTACAACACTTTGTACAACAATCGTAAAGTGTGTAGTTTGCACTTAGAAGAGAATTCTTTTGTTCAGAACTGTGGGAGAAAATTATTGAAGAGAGATGTTTTGCCTTCGTTATATTCAAAAGCATTTGAAAGTAATATATTTTTTCCCATCTATCTATTCATTGATCATATCTCAATATTTAAAGTCATTTTATTCTGAGAACATTGATTTTTTGTTCAAGATGTTGAATTAATGGATCTAACAAGTACCTCCGTACGTTCTTCTACTAAGGTTTTTGAGGAAATAAATAAGGAAGCTTAAATAGTCATTGCAGAGGATACACAATTCCGCCCGATGGCTACTTATATCACTCCAAGGAGTGAGTATTCTTCACTTTTTATTTTCATAATTATGTATGAAATATATAACTATTAATAAATAGAGTATTACACAGTTATACTAATACTATATCAAATTGAAAGTCAGTCCTATTTATACTAATTTTTCGACCGTAATGGTAATAATAAAATTGTTTCATTACAGAATTAGAAATATTGAAAGGAGTCAATGTTACCCGCCAGCCAATGTTATCACCAACAGCACGACATTTCTACAAAAAGGTAGTTAACGTACCGAACAGAATGGCACAGATGAGCAGAGGAATGAAAATTTTTCAGGATCGTCTAAATTCTGCTAAAAATGCTTGCTCTCAATTTCAAGGCATTATGGAAAAAGTTAACAAATTCACCTATAATTTCATAATGTTCCAAATAAGGACCCAAAAATCAAAACCAGAAGCAAGAAGATTCACTTTAGATGAGAAAGTTTTATGCCTGAGCATTTTAAAAGCAAGTGGCAAAGGCTATCGACTTCTCTCTGAGGTTTTCACCCCACCCACAAAAATAACACCAATAAACCTTTTACACAAAGTACATTTTCCATCAGGGATAGATAATCCTTCAATGAAATCATTGATAAACCAAGTAGGTAAACTCAAAATAATTGACGGGAAATCAAAGAGAAGACTACATCTATGGCTTTCATGATCTAGGAGACAATGACAGAAAGTCCCTATTGTCAAACCATGTCAATGTTTTTATGGTAAAAGGACCAATGCTGTTCAGAAAACGTAACACTGATGTTGAATTTCTAGAGGTAAGGCAATATAGAAATTGTATTGTCAGTGAAGCAATGTCAAAATTATTCTATTTAATACCAATATTTTGTAATAAATTGAATTTGGTAGAAGTTCTTGATTCGACTTCGCAAACCAAAATGGAATCATTTAAACTTTTATCTTGCTCAAATCACCAACAGGAAAATAAAATTTTGAGAAACTTTTTGATTAAATGTTGTTTTTTTGGTGGTGCGGAAGAGTTAATAAAATAGTTAGAGGTGAGGATATAGAAGTTTGAATACCTTGTGGAAATAAAATCTCCTGCATCCCATTTTTATCCTATAAAACTCCATGCCTATGACATGTGTACCAAGTGAAGAAAATGTAACAATTAGGTAATAAATTATAGTATTGTATATTTTGTATTATTCAATTAGTCCAAACAATTCTTATTTTTTCTCTTATTTTTTGGGAATGAAACCACAATAATGTTTTTTATTTTTTATTTCGACGTTTCGGTAGCGTTCCAGCTACCTTTGTCAAGATTAAATGATGATAAAATAATTTTTTGGTCCCTATCTGACACAACGAAAAAAATATGACAACTAGACAATCAATAATATTTTGAAGTTTAAGACTACAAAACTTTGTTGTCAAATTTTATTAAGGTCCATTCATAGTAGATCACATCTCTGGTAAAATGTGAAATAAATATTTTATTTTATTATGACATTTCAAGGATATGATAGTCTACTAGAAATGGAATCCAGTGAAGTGCACGTTCCAGGAACGGTTTTTATTGGGATAGCGCTTTTTTTCGCTTATTTCGGGAATGTTGTTAATAAAACGCGTTTGTTGTTACTTTTTTGTTTATGATTATTTTTGTTTTCAAAATATGTATGACTCAGTTTGGTGATTTTGTGTATTGAGTGTGTATCGATTAACAACTATTCCAATGATAAATCATAAGAAAACCTGGATAAAAACTTATGATACTATCCTGACAACGCAGGTAATTGATTATTGGATATTTCTCTTTCTAACATTGGTAACCAAATTTGACTACATTCGGCTGAAATACTAGCTACACATTTATCTGCATTTAGTTATATTAAAGCACTTCCTTTGATTTTCCGTCTTTTATTATTGGGCTCTTTCAATATTATTTTTGTCGAACCCATTAAATTTTATGCCCCTCTTCCCAAGCATGTTTACAAATACCTGACTTAAAGAACTCCCTATCTTTGATATATTCGGACTCAATGGTCTAGATGTTTCACCTATTTAGGGCGAGTTGTACAGTAAACAGTCATCTCTTACTTTAATGTTTATTTTTCGTTGTGCAATATCTGGTTAACGCTAACTAGAGTTTTAAAAATGACATATTCCAACCGGACAAAATTAGAGAGTTAAAACCATAGTTGAAACTTAATCCGGTAAATGTAACCTCACAAAATTGTTATTTTCCGATTTTTTTGACATTGTCTACCGACAGTACCTACCGACCATAGATAACTACCGACCACGTATGGAAATAAATGCTATCGGAGAGGAAAGCATACTGGTGGGAGATAATCGATATGGTGTGAACCGTTATCTTTCAACTTCTTCAGAGAACCCCGATACTCCTTGACAAAATCTATACAATTAGTTTCAAATTAGAACCAGAAACCCCATAGAAAGATGCTTTGGCGTTTTAAAAAGAAAATTCCCTGTTTTGGTACCAGGCATAAGATTGAACTCACCTAAAGTTGAGAAAATTGTTGTAACAACTGCAATGTCACACAACATAGCCATTAATTGTAACGACCACATGCCCCCTGTCATTCCTGAACACGAAGCAGCCACAAGCCTCTTAGGGCGAGTAGTACAATGAACAGTTATCTCTTAAACTCAGTTTAATGTTCATTTTTCGTTGTGCAATATCTGGTTAACGCTGATTGGAGTTTTTAAAATGACATATTTTAACCGGACAAAATTGGAGAGTTAAAACTTAATCCGGTAAATGTAACCTCACGAAATTGTTATTTTTTAATTTTTTTGACATTGTCAACCGACAGTACCTAACGACGACGTATGGAAATGAATGCTTTCGGAAAGGATTGCATACTGGTGGGAGATAGTGGATATGGTGAGAGCCGTTATCTTCCAACTCCTCTAGGGAACCCTAATACTCCTGCACAAAATCTATACAATTAATCTCAAATCAGAACCAGAAACCCCAAGGCGTTTTAAAAAGAAGATTCTTTGTTCTGGTACTAGGCATGAGATTGAACTTAATTAATTGTAAAGACCACATGCCCCCTGTCAATACTGAAGTCGAAGCTGCCATACACCTGTTAGAAATCATGATTATTGATAAATATGAAGGCCGCAGAATTAATAACGATGGAATAACTCGACAACTTTTAATACATGATTCTTTCCAGCATTTGTTGTGAATGAACCATTTTTTTCTCATTCAAAGTATGCAGATTTAGTTCCCTGCAGTTACAAGCCATGTATTGTAATAAATAAAACTACCCATTGATAGCACTATTTATTTATTGATATATATGACTCACCCAAAGATATAATTAATATCTTAGCGTTAAGCACCAATCCACAAAACAGTCTAACCTAGGTTACACTGTTTTGTGCACCAATCCACCACAACCAAACATATGTCATCAACTTTGTTGCTAGGTTACTTTTCTTCTTTTCATATCTAGGCGCGTCTGGAATGTAAATCATTCAACCTACTCCGCTACCAACCTCTCGAAAATGAACGCCAGAAGTCGATTAGTTAACGGCCTGCATTTATGACATTGTATAACAGATGGAAACAAGAGTCTAGTTAAAATTTCCCACTGTACCCTTTGCTATGAAATCTATCTGTGCTATTGAAGCTTTGACTTTGCACCAGAACAATCAAATTTGCAAAAATACATATTGCAGCGCATATTATAGTCTGTACAGAAAGTACGAGGAGTAATAAACCCTAATTAAGTATGCAAAACCTTTACAGGGAGCACCATGAAATTTTTGATAAATCTCTTATTTTAAATTACATTTCTTCCGTAAATCTAAAAACTAGGTAGATCGACCCCGTATTTGTTTCAATTGTAGCAAAATTTAGGGTTTCTTCATTGTTAAAGGATTAGCAGATAAGCAATAACGCAATACAGTGGTGTGTATTTTGGGAAAAAATACGTTTTAAATTATAATATAATAAAAAATGAAAAGAAATAATTATTGGGATACATTTATTACTTACATTTTATTCTATATCCAACTCGGAAGAGGA
>CAJUYG010001399.1:0-10696 GCA_910591675.1 Galerucella calmariensis
ATAACGTGTGCGGAAAGTGACATTTTTCACACGAGTGGGAAAAATCACTTTCGCACGAATAATGTACAGTATTTTTCCTACAATCACGTGATAATTTCACCAAATAATGTGTAATCAACATCTGACATATTAATACACAAAATGTTACAATTAAAGTCAACCTAATTGATTACAAAATTAACAATATTTATCAATAGTGACAAAAATTCAAGTAGTTTGACTATATAATATAGGTAGGTTATTACAATTATTAATTGGTTGGATTATTATGGAAATTGGAATGTAATTATTATTGTTCATCATACTTCATACATTCTTATAATGAATACCTTTCAAGATAATAACATTTTCCTACTATTACAACAGATGGCTTGGAATAGTCGGTACAACATCGGACTTCTGAGGAAAAGTACGCGGGCTCGATCCTAGACCGCGCCCTAAATATTTTTCAATCAAGAAAATGACAAAAATTCTACTTTTCAAATTTAGATATTACATAGATAAATCTAATTAAAAATTATATATTTGACAGCTTGCCAGTGGTCAATCTTAATAAAAATTATACATTTGACAGCTTTTTTATCCGTACACGTACCTACGGATAAGTTTTTTTCCGTACGCGTATGAATAAAGGCCACTTTCCATAGAACTAGACAGTGCGATATATGTCACTTTCTTATGTGATCGTAGGAAAATATATTATACTTCACCATGTGAACTTAAACCATCACAGCAGCTAATAGCTGGTCAATACTGGAATTTTAGCAGTTATACCTTGCAAAAACCTTGATGAACTCCTCTTCTTTTCACTTCATGAAAACTGTTCTCAAAAAATTCAATTTTCCAAATATATACATTTCAATAATAGTTCCTCTCAAATGGGTGAGAGTTGCAGAATGTACTCACGGATATATTATACTAGAGTAAGAGAGACTATTTAAATTCTTATTACAACGTAATCCAATCACTTTTGTCAGGCTAACTTTATCCAAACAAAATGTATTTGCAATATCCTACCTTTGTCTATTCCTTGAAAAAATTTTATCTTTCAAGTCTTCAACCTTCATTAATTAGAAACATACAGTTTTTCTTTGTGTCAGAAGCGAAGTGTATTTCTGTTCAAAAAGTTGGAGAGTTATTGGAGTTTATAGATTTTTTTTCAACTTTGATCAGATGAATTTTCAGAAGTGAACTTCTGGAAAGTTAACATTAAGTGCTGGATTTACTTCAATTATAGAAAAACTTAAGACTCAATTGCCAATTTGAGATCAATACTTGCACCTGAATTGTCATTTCAGTAATTGGAATATTGGACTTTGTAACAACTTCATCGACATCTGGAAATACCTAGCTATTTGTATTACTAGGGAGGAAATTGCCACTTTTTCTCCCGCAGGATGTAGTTTACTGCCCGACGCGAAGAGGAGGGCAGTAAACATCCAAGGGAGGAAAAGGCACTCCACTCCCATGTGATACATATGATTTTTCCTCCTACCCAGCTTTTTTGGAAAAGTTTCAGCTTTATTTGGTTTGTATCCGGCATTTTAACGTTTTAGAAATGCAATCAACTTTGGATATTTAATATCGACATCGTCCTTCATTTGTATCATTGTGCGTAGCATTGAATATTTAGACCAAAGTGTTGAAGCTTTTAATGATTTTCCTTGTAGTGAAAAATATGCCAGTAGAACATTCTCTGAATATTTATGTATCTTGTTGTCTTCAGCCCATTGCTTATATTGTGCATATTGTTTTTCATACCTGTCTTGAGATTTTTGTGGTAGTAAGGTTAATGACGCTATGTTAGCTTGTTCCTTAATATTAGGTGGTGTATTTGGAAATTCAAAATCACTTGAATAGCTCTCCATTTTTCAAAAATTCAACTAAGTTTAATGAATGTAGCAACTTTGCACCTCAAAAGTCAATCGCCGTGTTTACTGTCAGTGAGCCACAGCATCTTATTCTGAACTCAAAAAACGTATATCTAAGATTCCTGAAATTGTATTGAAGAACTACGTTGAAGTAACATTAATGTTTGATTTTACCAAAAAACAGGATATACAGGATGTTCTAGAAATTATGCAAACAATATGAATATAATGAATTCACAAGTTTCATTGTTCACAACTTACTTGAAATGAGGGGGAGGAAAAATACTTTCCTCCCTAGGGAGAGAAAGTATGAGTTTCCTCCCTGATTTGAGGGAGGAAAGTGTGTACTTTGTATAGGGGTAGGAGGAAAAATATTTTCTCTCATCACAAGTGATAATTAACTAAACTCCATAGTGTAATTTCTTCAGTCATCTTTTTCTGTAATATTCCCACTTGTTACAATAAAACGAATTTATATGGAAAGATACCCTTTTCCTCATACCATCCTGTGGCATGTCCCAAAACTTATTCCTACCAAGCAACAATGTGTTTTTCCTATTTCTTCATGGTTCGCTTGTATTTCATTCTCTATGCAGCAATCTCTAGCACTTAATTAAGTGGCGTTAAGTTAAAAACCACTTCAATGGGCAACATTAGACATGTTTCCATGGCTCCTGTGATGATTGATCAGCCTATAACTTCGTACATCCAACTCAGTATCCATGGCGTATAACCCAAAATTTTTCCTGCCAGGTTCCTGTACACCACCAGAGCTAATTTTCCTTCGTATGTAATATCTCAAACAACACAGGAGTTCATCAACTGACAGACTACACATTGCACTGCAGCTTGTGAACATGCCCTAATTGTACAGATGGACGATGTATATAGATGGTAATCATTTCATGCGATGGCTCATGCTTCAAAACCCCTCCACTCCAATTTTCATGAGTTACATACAATGTTATTTCGTGCAATTAATCATAAAACTGTTGAATTGAAATCGATGAGAAACTTCTGGTAAAACTTTAAACATTAATATTCATACGGATTACAAACTAATTAGGAACGTACATTGTAACCCGTGCATGATGAAGTCAAGACCATCTTTCAAGGGAAATCCCTTATAACCCGAATTTTCCTCCGTTGGATAAGGAGATACTTCATCTATTCCAATAATTACAGCTGGTCTCCGTCTTTCGGTAAATCCTCGCGGAATACTCGGCTCTCATTTGGAGTTTTCGACAACTCCGTCGGATGTACAAGTTGAATAGTAAATGAAACGAACATCGAACACGAAAACTAGGGTAAAACTCGACATTTTAATGCTAACTGGAAATGTATATTATAAGTTCGTTTTACCAGATTGCATTTTAGACTGTAAAGCATCTTGAGAAATCTGAAAGTTGTAATGAATTCAGAATGTTGATATTCTTAGATGTTTTCCTCTACACCGTTCTCGAAAATAAAAAAAAATTCTGTTTTCCCGACTAACTGAATAGGAGTTTTATCGACGCTATTTTTATTTTGATGAGATTATGTTGATATCTCGTATAATATGACAATTGTGATATTTTAAGCCTTGCTGCCATAACGTTGATATCAAAAGAATTTTAAATATTAGGGAACATCTAGTACAAGCGATGGAGATAAACAAGTTAAACTTCCGAAAAAAAGTTACCTACCCATTTAAAAGTGAATGAAAGTACAGTGTGCAAATGTTATAAGAGAAATTTGTGTTCAAATTATATTACTATTATGAATGAAACTTTTTCTAATTTTAATGGGAATATTATGAAAATTCAAAGATATTGATAATTATTTCGATATTGACATGCCATCGTTAAAATGACAGGCGTTACATTTGAAGAGATGCATACCGGATGTTGAATATTTTGGCCAGACCAAATAGAACTTATTTTGTGAATGACTTAATATGTGAACAGAAAATAGGAAATAATATGATACTACTGATAGTAAAATTCAGGTATAATTGACCAAAACGGTAATAATATCCTGGATATCTTTTCCCATTTAAGATCAGTATAACTGTGCAATGATAATGAAAACCACATCTGCTCATCTTTACAATTGTTACTTAAGAAGACAGTTCAATAGTGATGACCTCCCTAGAGTTATCTGTTCATTGACGAGTTCATACTGTGGGTATCCCGAGTATCTATTAATATCCAATTCTTCAGGTTAGTTACACCTAGTTCTATTTTATTATATTATATGTTAAGATGTTTTGCGTGGAAGGATTCATCTGGGTGTTTTAATCTGTATGTTCTCAAGTAGGTAGAGTTTGTTCAATCATCCTTTGCCGTTACGGCATACATTGTGTAGCTTGATCTCTTATTCATGAAATAGATGAGACAGAATTATGACGTCATTAACATATTTCTTAACTAATGTCGATGTGAATTTTATTTGTTACTTTTGACAGTTCTTGACTATATGTCATTGATTATAATTTTAATGTCAAGTGTAAAATAACATTCAACTAATATAAGACAAACGTAAAACAACGGAAAACGTTAGCAATTATGACGTAACGGCAAAGGATGGTTTAACCAACTCTACCTACCACTGTGTCGTATTTCAAAATTTCGACTAATATACACAGCATAACATTTTGATGATCATGATTATTTTTTAAGCGATCCTGTCATCCAATCTCGATGAGAAAAAAATTCAAATCGACCAATAGCATCAAAATTACACTGATAATTTGCTAGTAGCAAGTTACAGCGAATATTACCCTCCTGTATTTAAAATCCCATATGAAGCGGGATCTTATGGTCAATTATGGATTTTGAAATTAATAATTTATTACACTTGAAATATTGCTACTTTTTAAAATTGGCTAAATATGGATTTATCAAAAATCTAAACTAACTAATTATTAGACGTATTTGTATATTAAACAAAACCTGCTACACCCATGAATTTTATCATAAATACCTAAAAATTGCCTAAAAACGCCAATAATTAGACAAAATCGGTAAATAATGTGGATTGTTTTAAATCGGTAAATAATGTGGATTGTTTTCTATTCTGTCAATGGTTGATGTGTTGACAGTTCATACTGGAAAAGTAAAATCTTCCCCAATAAATGGATTGGACGAAGAGGTACTATCGAGTGGCCAGCTAGATCGCCAGACCTTACGCAGTTAGATTTTTTCCTGTGGGGTTATCTCAAGAACAAAGTATATGCATCACAACCAACTAGCATTGTAGACCTCAAAGACCGGATAACTACAGAAATACGGAATATTTCACCTCAAACTTTAAACGAAGTTAAGAAGTTCTATAGGAGACTGTGCTATTGCCAACAACAAGGTGGAGAACATTTTGAGCATTTATTTCAATGTATTAAAATAAAATACATCAGGTATTTTATGTATGTGTTTGATAACTGTAAAAATAAAAATTTCACCCTGTATAATTCATAATTGACCATACATTATTCAGTTTGTTGGAATCGGTTCATTAAGAGGATCTCAAAAATATGCAAATATACAGGGTGTTTCATTAAAAAAACAACACCGACTATGGCACACTTACGTGAATCACCCTGTACACTTACATTTATGTTTACATAACGCACAACTCAATTCAAAAGTTGACGTGTCTCGGCATTTTTTATAATTTTTCAAAAAAAATGACAAAGAATTTTATTCCATAAGTGGTTTCCACACTGTATACAAACACACTATAAAAAATAATCGAAATAAAACGGAAAAATAATAGAGATATAAATTTTATAATAAATAGGGTCACAACGTATCAACAACAAATCAGATAATAATTCACCCTCGTTGCCTCGTTACCTCTGGTTAACAGATAAGAAATGTAAATTAAATCGAAAACTATAACATCTCAATAAATATATCACTCGGTATTGTATCGAATGATACAAACTTGCATGGGAAGTGGGGATCAGTGGGGAGCGACACGTGATTATTTGTCCGGTACACAGTTGATCAAGTATTTATTCAAGATTATAATGGTAATCAACCTTTGACCAACTTTGGTCAACTAAATTACCAGTTCCGAGAATATATGATCCAAATTTGGGATAAAACCATATCCTCTCCCCATCTTGTGGTTTTCAGTGGAAGCTGAGGTTCATTATTTTACCGTAGTGGCTAATAACGGAGCCTTAAGTTCTATTCAAGGAAAAGTGACCGCAAGTGAACCCAAAAATATAATACTTTTATTTTTTCTACTCGAAAAATATTCTACCGAATTACACTCGTGCATCAAAATAAACTTGATAATTTTTTATTCAAGCATGCTGTCAGTAAAAACTGCCCTCCTCCTTCGGAGTCGGGCTGTTTCGCCAAAATATGAAAATAAATTCATGCAGTTATTAGACAACATGCTTTCATGAAAAATTATTGGTAACTTTGATGAACTTGTGTAATTACTTCCGATAATTTTCTCACGCCGTTTGATTGGATCTTCGTTTGAATGAATGCGTAAACCATTGGGTACCGGGACATTTGCCAGTGTCACTTTTATTTGACGTTAAAAATTTGCTGTGAGTTAACCTGTTCAATAAAGATACTTTGTTTGCTTAACATTCTGCTGAATAGTTTAAAAAATAATCACGACCAATTACATTCGTGGTAATACTTTTTTTTAGATAATTTCAACTAGATTAGCACTCGTCTTTGTTGCTATGGCAATGTCACGAGTGGACGAAGTCCACGAGTGGGTTTCCGTGCATCTAGTTGAAATTATCAAAAAATTACCACCACTTGTGTAATTACTAGTAATAATGATACATTTATTATCCACATTAGGTAGGTATATAAAAGGAACTGTTGATCATTTTTCTCAATTTATAGCAACTTCATTTTTGACGATTGATTGCCTTGTGATTTTGTGTATTTCATTAGCTTTGTGCTTTTTTCACAAAAAATAGTTTATTAAATACTGGGCGTATCACCTAAAATATTCAGCTGAAACAGCTTATTGTTAATAATTTTCAACAATAAAGCAAATATAAAATAAATGTTTGATCACTCCGTAGAAATAATAGTTGACCATCTATGCCATTTCTGATTGCAGAGGACTTTTAAATGAGGTATTACAAAACTCACATAAGAATTTTGAGGAGATTAAAAATTACGTTACTACGTCGAAGCTGTTGACGTCACCATATTCGACCTATATCTAGATTATCATAAAAACTAAATTGCTTGCAATATAATGAATGTGTTCCATTTTTCCCCATTTCAAAATCTTCGCTTCGCGCGAAATTTGTGATAGATAAACTTTTGTTAGCTTATTTTTAATTTTAGTGAAAAATAAATAAATTGCTATATCTGTTGAGGAATTTCTTTTCATATTTCCACAAATATTTGTTGAATTTGAACTTATTCTTTAGTCAAAACCTCCCCCCTATTGTTCTAGTCTTTCATAATGTAGATTTTGTGGATCACTCGTAATTTTTTGTTATGTATTACCAATTATTGAAACAATTTCTAATACAATATAGGTTTAGGTGATGGGATACCCTTCCTGGAATATTATTAAGCATTTGTTTATAAAGGATAATAGGGGAAATGGAACTTAGTCCGGATAGGACAATATTTAACAGGCAAATAAAACTGTTTGCATATGCAGATTATAATATAGACCTCATGTACCTATGTGAACAATTTGGCGTTGGGTTAACGCTAGAGTAGAGAGGCGAACAAAGGATCGAAAAAACTGCTGTTACTATGGAAAAAATAATGTTGGTGGAAAGGTGAATATTGTTATTCAAAGAAACAAATTTCCTGCAAAAATGGTGGCAAGAATTGTCTGATTGAATGAAATCAAGTTTTTTTTATATTCTTGGTGCCCTTCTGATTCGTTTGTCTGATAAGAAAAATAATCAAGACATCCCCTACATACTGTAGAAGTAACCCCTCGGATGTTCCAAGAGCAGCAAAGCTAACGCATACAAATGCCACTTTGCTGTTCAAATATTGAAACAAGCTTATATTGTAAGACGTGTTTATTCTGCTCATTATTTTTTCCTACATAATTTGTTTTATTTTCTATTAGTAGGTACTCCTACGCCATCAGAAGAGGGGCTTAAAACTATAATCTATTCAAATTTCATTCACGCCCCGTCAAAACAATAAATCCGAATAACAATAGCGCTATTGTAGGACGTTTTTCGTTCCCATTGGTGATTTGGACATCAAAGAACCGTTTTTATCAGGGTCGAATTTGGTTTCCGCTAGTCTTGGTTGTTATTGCATCGTTTGTGACGAATACAATCGACATTATACCTATCCAAATTCTCAACCCCTATCTTTATTTCAAATATATTCAAGGTTCATAATTTTCTGAATATTCTGCCTATTAATGAGCAATATGAGTTTATGATCAGGATTTTTTTCTCTTAGCTGTATGATAAATCGTACAGATATTATCCATTTCGTTTTGAATATACTGACTAGGATCCATACTTTTGGACAACTCTGTATAAAATATATTTTATTTTAGAGTAAAGCACATTAAAGGTGCTATATTTTGATATTATAAATTCATACTAATACTTAAAATTGTAATTTTGTAATATGTTTTTTCTACTAGAGTGCGAAGAAGTCCATTTATCCACACTCTTTTTAGTGCGGAAATAGTGATTTCCGCACTAGTGCGAAAAGTAAGTTTGTGAAGTTTTTGGGGAGTATACTGACATTTGAATATTTGAAATATATATTTGTATGGTTGTAGTTTACCAAATGATTGGAGAATTAAGGAATTTATCAGAATTCTACTATAGTTTTTAATAAAAAAACGTATTTTCCAATAATTTTTTGAATGGCCCCGGTATAAGCCTTATCAAATGAATGTCAAATAATAATAATTATTTTTTGATATGTATTTAATAATAAATTTTTCTTTATGTTAACTTTTGGGACTTTTTACGCATGCTAGTAGAAAAAATAGTGTACCTAACACGTGCGGAGAAGTATCACTCTCCACACTAGTTAACTATGGTAACTATTCAACAATCCAGAGCATATCAATGGAACGCACACTGCCCACTTTGTTGGTGACTGAAAAATAATATAGAAAAAGAATGTTATAGAAAAAACTGTCCTGCCAAATGCAAACTAAAGATACTGAACATGATTTCATGTCCAACCAACTTAGTGAGCTAGCGCCCTTTGAAGATACCGCCTACAAACATTGTAAATTGTATAACCTTGCACAGATGAAATTTTACATCAGATCCAAAAGCTATTCTAAATGAATTTCGCTTTTGTCCAAATCCGCTGTTATGCAACGTTTTGATGATAATTATATTTAAAAAAATAAAAAGAGGTGAAAACAATTGTGAGATCCTAAAAATATGTTGGGAACGATAAGGCGCCAATTAAAACGTATAAAACGGCATTATCTTTCCATTTTTATGAAATCGTTGAACTAAGTTTTAATTTCCAACTTTTTTATGTCAGATATATTCCCAATTAGACTAACAAGCGTAACGACGGACGGGGGAAAATATTAAACCGCTTAAGAGGCTTTTTATTTAATGTACCTTATCATATTCATACCTGTTTGATGTTTAAATCTGTTATTACGGTGTTGGTGATTGAGTATTAGTTTAATCAATTAATGTATCCAATCACGAAATACGATTATTGGATTACCAATAAAAAAATCAATAAAGACTAATAGACCGTCAGCCCACTGCAAAAAAGCGTGATGAAAGTTAAACGTATGCCTTCTTGAGATTCGGTAGTTTTGCTCATTTTCATTAACAATCAAGCGAAATAAATATTTGCCCGTGGGGGAAACGACAGATAATTTAATTGTTTATCGCAATGAGAAATTGCATTTTGCAATTTTAGTTCCACGTATGCCAAGATACCAAACGTTAGTTTATGGAAAAAATCCATCGCAAAATGATCGGCATACGTACAGCGTGCAACTTGAGGGCTGGCACGCACCCTTGGAAGTGTAACAAATTATATTATCACTAAATAATATTATCACGTACGCCCTTTTGCAATTGGCCATTTTTTGGCCTAAAGTGCAGAGATGTCGAAGGGCATATGGTTCTATCGCGCCTATAAGTATATTGGCACCTGTATACACCTGTATCGATTGGAAGGGTATTGGCAATGAAATTTCCAGATTCAATTGAAATTGCAAAGTGTAAATAACATTGAAAATTATATATTTTTCAAACCACATACTTTTATTGTATGCCCTTCGACATCTGTACACTTTAGGCCAAAAACGGCCAATCGCAAAAGGGCATACGTGCTAATATGATTTAGTAATAATATAATTTGTTACACTTTTAAGGGTGTGTGCCAGCCCTTAAGTTGCACGCTACACGTATGCGGATCATTTTGCGATGGATTTTTTTCCATAAACTAACGTTGGGTGTCTCGGCATACGTGAAACTAAAATTGCCAAATACAATTTTTCATTGCAATAAACAATTAAATTATCTGTCGTTTGTCCTACGGGCAAATATTTATTTCACTTGATTGTTAAGGGGAATCTATCGGCAACGATTTGACAAAATATCGAAGTATTTTTGGCAAAGAATTTTGAGGTAATGGATGTATTGAAAATTAAGGAAAAAATATATCATGTAGATTAATGTTGAACTTCGAGTTCTCATCGAATACAAACTTTGAAATGCTAACCAAATTTTGTTGAAAAAAATACGAATCATGAGGTAATTACACATATTAAGCAAAGTTTGAGCCCTTGCAAAGAATTAAATATGGATTAAATGGAAAAACTAATTGATAAGAAGTCTAATTTGAAGCTTTATGAATACTATATAAAAATCT
>CAJUYG010001399.1:14981-72922 GCA_910591675.1 Galerucella calmariensis
TGGCTAGTATATAAACTAGTTGGATAGTATACAAACTATCCAACTGCCTGGTTATTTTGATGGAAAATCATATTTCAACTAAAATAGCTACGAGTAATGGCTGGTTTGTATACTATCCAGCTAGTTTATAAACTATACAAAATGTATCGCTAAAACTCAAACCACAAGGAAATCACACAAATTAGCTAGCATTTTTGGCTAGTTTGTAAGCTATCCACATTAGTTGAATAAAGTGTGAACCTGATATTGGTAGTCATACATAATAACCAACGAGTTGGTTAGTATGTAAACCATCCAATTCTCTTTGGGTAATTTAGTGGAGCTATGTTTCGTCAAGTGTTGTGTGTTGTGACAATGTACAGTTGTGTCTCTACCTATAAACTTATCGCAAGAAATTTAAACCAGGAACTGTCGGCATGTCCGTAAGAGTACCCATTCCAGATGTAGATCGAAGTCGGTCAGATCATAGAAATATATCAGGCGTCATAATGAGTGTAGAAGATGAATTTTACTGAATTGGAACTGTTTACAGTGTCCTTAAACAGCTCTATTTCCGCAAAGAATTTGAAATATGTAAGCAACAATTTTTAAAGCTGGAAAATGTCAAGACGGACACCGAAATAACATTACGAAGCGCTGCAGGAGAATTTTCAGTATCGGGTTCAACACAAGGATATGTGCGAAGTCAATGCAAGAAGAGTTGTGTGCGAATAAAAAGTGTAAATGACTTGCATCTGGATATAAGTGTAATAGTAACACAATAGTGCAACCTGCTCCTACAAATAATACTGTTCTTTGTTTGGTGGTTTTAATGTCCTGACATATTTTACTGTTAATATTTTGTCACCTGGTATTGTTTGAGTTATATTTCTTTTACTTTTCCTGAAGTAATAATAGGTACCTGTAACAATCTTACATTGTACCAATAAAGAAACCATTTTTGACTAAGGATTTCACTATCCTAAACTAAATTAACCCAAGAGAATTGATTAGTTTGTTGAGTAATACATAATAACCAACTCGTTGGTTATTATGTATTACTACCAATATCAGGTTCGCACTTTATCCAACTAATGTGGATAGTTTACAAACTTGCCAAAAATGCTAGCTAATTTGTGTGATTTCCTTGTGGTTTGAGTTTTAGCGATAAATTTTGTATAGTTTATAAACTAGCTGGATAGTATACAAACCAGCCATTACTCGTAGCTATTTTAGTGAAAATATGATTTTCCATCAAAATAACCAGACTGTTGGATAGTTTGTATACTATCCAACTAGTTTATATACTAGCCAAGTAAATACTTTAACCGTAACATATATATATATATATATATGTTTCATGACAGAACATCTGATAATTTTTAAGCTCATTTACAATTATATTGACAAGTTTTCATTTAATTATTAATTCAAGCTGAATATTCGGAGATTAATTTTATAATGGTCTCCTTTTTCCGTTGGTTTATCTTAAAATCGGCTTTTCTATCTTCTTTCGCTCGAATTCGCGATTATAGAAATTTTCAATGTATTGAATTTTCTTACAACGTACATCCGATCCCACGATCTACATAATACGGAAACATACTGTTTGAGATGAAAATATCAAATGAATCAGATGCGATTTACATTTCCAGATGCAAATACTGTGCACATTTCCGGTATTGTAGTTGGAGTGTGTGTGTACCCGCAAGTCACAATATTATTGATATTCAGATTTGAGGCAGGATTTATATCAATCTTATCTTCAAGTTGAGGAAATTGCTTTATAATTGTAATAAGTTGGTTGTATTTTGCATAACATATTATCTCATAATATACTATCCACTGTGGGATTAAACTGGATACAAATACCCAAAAGTTATTGGTAGTTATGGACTAGGTATCAGGCAACATAGTCCGTATCCGGCCTCTGCCCATCGGCCAATTCTACATTGTATTATATATGACCTTCAACAGTAAGATATGTACTTTTACAAGGTTAATCATAGGCGAGACGCAAAGAAACTAGTGAAAGAATCACGATGGTGTTGACAGTATTCTATAATAATACTTATATGTACTAGACAAATCAGATAGCGATATCGACAGTTTCTTATCAATGACTATTGGTTTTGCATTTTCAAGCGAACGTCACCAGTGTGAAACACAGTAGCGTGCAAGCTGTAGTCGCAGATTTTGAAATTTTAACAGGAGGTAGGTGATAGCCGAAGGTTCAAAATCTATATCGAACCGAAGGGCGCTAAACGGTTTTTAGGGGTGAAAACTACCCTTATTTGTCAATAATCATAAAATAACATTTTAAACCTGAAAATGGGTAAGATTTGGTTTGGATAAGTTGAATAATGATTGTTTTGAGCTTTGGAATACAATTTCATCATACTTCAACCCTTAAAAAGCAGCCCCTGTTACAGCTGGAGGTAAAAAAATCACGAATCCTTAAAAAATGATTCCGCCTCTGATTGATTTGCATAAAAATTTGGGATTAGGCTCAACTCACCCTCTGCTTTATATATCATGTCATGCCGACGAACCCTGATTGTTTCTTAGGAGTGAAAACTACCCCTAAATGTCGAAAATAAAAAAATAGCATTATAAATCTTAAGATAGGTGAAAATTGGTTTGAATTAGTAAAATGATGAATTTGTTACATTTCAAAATACAATTTTATACTTATTCAACCCTTAAAAATCAACTGTTATTAGTGTTATATGTAAAAAAAAAATTTGTCAAGAGAAAAATAATTAATGCTAATAGTAACTTTTCAACCTTTAAAAATCACCCTTCACAACATTGCAATTTTTATAAACTATTGTAATAGATATTTCGTATATATAACGCCCCACTGCCTATTGGGATTTTTCGAAAAAAAATCGATTGGTTTTTTTAACGTATTTCCTTCATTTCTGATGATAAAAAGTTTATTCAAAAACGATTTTGTAGGGTTTTTCAAGAACTACTAGGATCTGTAAGTTAAATTTCTTTACACCCTTTCGTTTTTAAATGGGGTGAGTTTAAAGGGCTAAAAAAAGGTGGTGCTCGTGCGCAAATAGACGTTTTAAACGGCTATATCTCGTCAAATATTAACTGTACAAAAAATCTACTCACAGGAAAATTTTTGTCATAAAAAAAACTACAATTTCATTTTTTAACTTTGCTTGTACCTCTAATATTTTCGGAGTTATTTTGAAAGAAAGGGTAAAAAATACAAAATTATGAAAAATAACTTTTTACTTTAAGCCATAATTTTTCGAAAACCATGAATTTTAAATTGGTCAATTTTCTTGGACATATTAACCATACATGTACAAAGAGAATCGCATAGGGGTAAAGATCAATTTTAATTATGGGGGTAGTTAGGGGGTTGTTTTCACCGATTGTTTTGTATAAAAAATTCAGTACTGACATTATTTTTGTCATAATTCATTCAATTTTGATTTTGATTCTTATGCTTTTTGAAAAAGATTCTATGAGTTTTCCACAAAAAATGCATCATTTTTCCGGTATTTGACTTTGAATCTATCACATTTTGCATTTGGGAAAAAAAGCTAATTATTGATGGGCCATATCTCGGTTCCTATTGGTTTTAGAAAAATTATAAAAAAGAGTTTTGCTTGTTTTTTCAAAAGCTAAAATTTTGCTTCACACAGTTTTTTCGATAAAATGCATAATTTCCGAGTTATCCGCGAAAAACATATCAAAAACGTCGATTTTTTCCTCTAAAAAGCGTTACTTTCAATCGCGAATAACTCTCTAATATTGATTCTACTAAAAAAAAGTATAAAACATTTTTTGCTTAGAATCACTTTTTCAATCGATTCCTGTGGTTAAAATATGATAAAAAACTTTCACCCCTGAGATATGGGGTGGCAACCACCCTCAAGGCTTTAGCGCCCTTTGGTTCGATATAGATTTTGATCACCTATCTTCTGTTAAAATTTCAAGTCAATCCATGCTGGACGAAAAAATTGCCAGGTGAAATGCTTCATTCCCTGTACTAATTATATTTTTTGGGTTGCTATATTTTTTTAACAAATTTGTTAGATGTCAGATGTTTGCTTGTTGAACGGAATCCCGTATGGAACGAATACCACTTGAAAATACGATTAAATCAATTCTGCTCAATATTTTCTGAAGGTATGTTATTGGAGAATAATACTCCAAGCTACGTTTTGTCCTCAAGCAGGATCTAGAATGTTTTTTCACCTCTCACAGTTTCTCGATAGAAAAAGACAGTGGTGTGCTGCAAGGAAACCTACTTTTTGACCTCTCTGCACACTCTGTGCTGGCCTAATGCTAATGCTTATTCTAATGATTAATTATTGGAAAGGAACCAAAAGATTGTTTGTAATACATGCATGTCATGTGATTTAAAAAAAAACACCCCAATTTTTGGAATAAAATAACTCATGAAATGTTCGTGATATAATAACTCAAAAAGTTTCCTCCGATGTTGAAATATAACATATACAAGTATCCTTTTCTAAAAATTGCATTATCCTAGTTCCACCAAGTTCATCTTTCTTTTTAATATGATTTCATGACATAGGAAGAGACGTGTCATTTGCATCTCGACACAGTTGCAACTTGGAAATTGCTAGAATAGTAACAAAAGACCTGCTGATAAATGTCCTTTGTGTTTCTCTTTATGACATTTTTCTGCACGATACTCCGCTAGCTAACGTAGCCCTTTTTTATTTAATATCACATATTTCCACCGTTTCCACCCACAATGAAATTCTTGTATTTACCTACTTAGAATAATTACTTTTCAAATTTACCACATTTTGTTTGGGTCGGCAGCAATTTCAGAAATGGAAAATAACCGTCTATATTACTTCAGACAATAACAATACTTTTTTTATAGGTATTATAAATCCATTATAAAAAGCAAACAATAGTGTACAAAATGTTATTATTTTTATTAGAACTATCCACTACAATCTATCAAAGCCACACATCCAATTTTGTTAGTGATTGATGTTTGCCTTCAGCCACTCCTTGTTCACTACAAATTTCCTTTTCTCGGAAACTAAACAACCAACATTATTGAAATATGCCGTCCTCAAACATGTCGCCATTTTCTTCCACTTCTCCGTAGGGAGAAGTGTCCAACTCATTTGGACAGCAGTATTTACGTACCACGGGATTCAAGTATTATCGATAAAAAATATTATTTCGTCCACCTAAGGCCCATTGCCTTTCACCTCAGTTTCCTTCCTAGGAGTACTATTCTTCTCTCCACTTCCTCGATGGTTTGAACAACAAGACAACAAAATACCCTTTTCAAAAGGCTTATATCTGCTTCACTTGTATGTGTGTTTGTTTGTATGTAACTAACTTCTTTGGAATACTAGAGAAAATACATTATTTGACGCCGTGGTTCAGTTGGATAATGCGCATGCCTAGTGAACAGAAGATCGCGAGTTCGGAACTCCCGGTGTTATGAATATGAATCACAAAAGTTAAATCAATCAGCTTAATAAATTGTATTATCTTCACTTGTATGTATGTTTGTACCGATCTCTTTGGATTCGATTTTGACCTATTTTGAGCGAACAGATTCAATTCAAACTCTATACCCTTGTCAAGAACCGTTGACAATAAGATATATCAATGAAATATAGGGTGTTATTGAATCTTGAACAAACTCAATTCATGAGGTACCTACCTTTATATCGTTTTTAACATGCTTACTGCTTTCAAATGAAGCATTCAAAATGCATTGACGTAACCTTCTTCTGCTCAATGTGAGAAATACCAAACGGTGATTAATGACCCAAGATTGCATGCTGAGGTTTATCATCTTCCGTCAAAACAAAATAAGGTTTCAAAAATGTAATGTCAAAAATATGTATAGTTTTGAAAATAATTAAATAATCCTTCACTCATTAAAATAAATAATTTCATGATTGATGCTTATGAATATAATTGAAAGTATCGTATTAAAAATAATATACCGATCTTCCAGTTCAAAACATTAGTGACCTTGGAATATCAAATGCAAAAAGCTTCTCCTGAAGGTAAAATCTTCCAAAGTTGTGTAAAATCATCAGATATAAATTAATGACACACCTTCAAGATCAATCAGATAAAATATCAGCAAATGTTTTAAAATTTGGTTGAATTCCAAAAGCGTACCTCATAACTCTTAAGCAATTTGATAGAAAAGATACTCTTTCCTGCTTATTAATATGAATTTTTGGAGTGAAACACGAAACCCTCAAAGGAAATTCTACTGTTCCTTGGGCAATATAAGGGCTGAAGTTAAAAGATGTCGGTTAATCCTTTTCAACTGTCGTAACTTCTAATATGTGGAAAACATATCACTTGAAAAGCCTTCTAGGCATTTGTGGCTCCCTTGGTTGACAGTGTCACGAAAATTTCCGTTTTGATTATTTTGAAACCGGATACTTTCTACACATTAATATTTCTTAGAATGTGAGAAATTATTCAATCCAAAATAATGCGAAAAGTCGTAAAAATAATTTTCAGAGTCAGTAACCATTAAAAATTGTATTTGAAAGTGTGAGTTATTCTGATTCAATTAGTGACAGGAAGCAAAAGTATCCGAAAAAGTGTATAACTGTATGAACAAGGAAGTACCGATATAGGTTCAAAGAATGAAATAATAAATTTGACTAACTCCTGAGGTTGCATCTTCTGCGTTGCAAGTTGGATAATGTAACATGTCAATGTATATTATTTAAGCGGAAAATTTAGTATAGAAAGAATTTGGTAGGTCCTGGGGCTGTAAATTTTATATGTAGGTATCTATATGGAATTGAAACATTATGTCTACGATCTTTTTGTAACTTCATCAATACAACATTTTTGTACACAACAATTTGAGCTGATATTAGAAGGAAAATTTCAAGTTCTGGCTGCAAACTGTGGCACTATATCTTCATTTTAGATTTTCTTTGGTCTAACTATTTCTTATGAATTGAAGTTTTGCTTGTTCTGTCGTATATACTTTGGATAGCATGAGGTATAGTTTGGCAAGTTTATTTGAAGCTACGGGGAATCGGTAATCGGAATCGTACAAATGGCGTATGGTACCTATTTTACCAAGTGAAATTGATGACGATGATATTTATATCGAAACAATTGTCAATTTACTTGCAATTTACAAATTTTTACAAATATATTGTGGAGTCAATCAGAAACAGTTAGTTTCATTTAAAACCATATGAAAATACAAAGGTAACTGACAATACCAACGCCACTGGATAAATCAATATCAGTCAATTGACGAAGTGAGAGAGAAGAACACACGCACGCGCATGCCAATAAGAGCTCTCGATAAAAATCACAAATTATGTAATTCGGAGGTTGTGGTAGTTATGGTTTTCTTACAACGATGCTAGAGCTTGAAGAAGCTCATAACAAATTTGGAAAAATGCTCATCTTTTAATATTCATAAATTGAAAATATAATGTCAATAGAAAAAATCCAAGGAAACGAGCACATTACAGAATCAAAGTTTAATCGCATTTTCTGTAAGTTCCTTGTGGCATTACTTAATCTTTTTTCTCTTATTCTTTTGGGAATCAAACCACAATAATGTTTTTTATTTTTTATTTCGACGTTTCGATAGCGTTCCAGCTACCGTTGTCAAGATTAACCAGTAATAAAATTAATAAAATAATTTTTGGTCCCTATCTGACACAACGAAAAAATATGACAACTAGACAATCAATAATATTTTGAAGTTTAAGACTACTGGATAAAAACTTATGATGCTATCCTGATAACGCAGGTAATTGATTATTGGAAATTTCTCTTTCTAACATTGGTAACCAAATTTGACTACATTCGGCTGAAATACTAGCTACACATTTATCTGCATTTAGTTGTAATAAAGCACTTTCTTTGATTTTTCGTCTTTTATTATTGGGCTCTTTCAATATTATTTTTGTCGAATCCCATTGAATTGTATGCCCCTCTTCCCAAGCATGTTTACAAATACCTGACTTAAAGAACTCCCTATCTTTGATGTATTTTCTATGTTCACTTATTCGGACTTTCAATGGTCTAGATGTTTCACCTAAATAGAATTTGTCTCATTCACAAGATATCTGATATATGCAATTTTTTGAAGATTGTTCTTCATTTTTTGGTTTCGTTTTTGTTAAGATAGATCTCAAAGTATTGTTAGATTTAAAGCTGGTTCGAATATTAAATTGATTACCAATTTTCTTAATTCTTTCTAACAAACCCTTAACATACGGTATTGTCAAGTTTTTAAAAATTATGTTAGCTGAATTACTAATATTATTATGGGGTATTAACAATGAGCCTTCCTCTATATTCTTGATTTCTTTATTTACAAATTCTGCCGGGTAATTATTGGCGTTTAAAACATTTTTCAGTAGAGTTTTCTCCTTTGTGAACTGATTATCATTAGAACAAATGATTTTGGCCCTATCGTATAAAGATTTTACTATCCCTTTTTTAACGCTTATAGCATGATTTGATTCAAAATTCAAATACCTATTAGTGTGTGTTGGCTTGCGATAAACACTTGTTTCATACCCTGTCGGTGTTTTATTGATAAGAATATCCAAAAATGGTGAAAAATTGTTATTTTCAATTTCAAATTTTATAGATTTTTCTCCTTCATTTATATTTCTTGAAAAATAATTCAGAGATACTAAGTCATATAAGGCCATATTGCAAAAATGTCGTCTACATATCTCCACCAGAGAATTGGCTTCAATTTTTGATTATTAACTATTTTGGCTTCAAAATGTTCCATGTAAATATTTGATAGAATTGGTGATAGGCAAGAGCCCATGACAAGACCAAAATTCTGTTCATAAAAACCATTATTGAACTGAAAATATGTTTTTGTTATACATAATTTTAATAATTGTTGATATCGTGAATAATAAAAAGTCTAATTATTATCACTACATATTTGGCACTTTAGCTTTTCCATGGTTAAACGTGGCAATATTCAATGTTTTCGACTGAATTCCTTTCACGGCTTCAGATAAACCTGCCAAAGTTTAAACCATTCGATAGTTCTTTTCTTTTCCAGAGCTAAATACCTTCTCCAAATCGATAGGTAGGTTTCGTGACGATTTAATTGTACATCTCCTGTAAGTTCTTTTCACTTTCAACTTGTTCTATTTCTATGAGTTTCATTTCCAATTGTATTACTATTGTTTTCAAATTCTATGCACGCAATGGTAGTTATTCGATATTTAAGCTGGGTATTAAGTTAAACTAGCCTTGAATGTTAGCATTCAGTTGGGTTAGCTTTAGAAGCTGTCACAAGTGATTACTAGGACTAACCGCAGGTTGGATTAACGGTTTTCTAGGAGTTACTTTCTGACACTACTTAGTGAATATGACTAATGCTTAAATTAAATTTACTGTTTGGACCCTTACAATGTAGAATCTGTACATATTATTGTTATAAATGGAACTGTTTCTAATTAATTCCATTATTTGATGAATGACTATGGGGAATTTTAGATATTATATAGATAATTTCCCTCGTCTTCATTTCTACCAATACGAAATTTACAGTTACAAATGGCTTCTAGATGAGAAAACTTTACAGCTGTCACCCATGAAATAGTTCTGTTAAACACCATCCGGGCATCCAATTTTTCCTGTGGAAAAATTGAGAAAACACAATGCAAAGTGATATTTCTTCAACAAAATGCATTGGTGCATGTTCAAAGTCCTAGTCTTTGACTCGGATTTATTGCCACCAGCACTTATGCTTCTTCTTGAAATATTTTTTCAGAAAAATAAGATGCATTTATGATATTACTTATAATTGTTTCGATATTGACATATCATCAGAATGACAGAGGTTGAATTTCATGTTTAATATGTTTAATATTTTGGCTGTACCAAATACTGACCAATAGGATTCTCACGATAAAAAGACTATGATGTCATTTTTAGCTACTTTCCTGCTTATCAGAATAAACATTAATTTACCAACCGTAAATACAATTTATCCTTAATTAGCTGAGGAGCTGGTAAAACTTCAAGACGTTGTCAGATCAACTGGTGAAATTCCCCAGTTTGTTTAGACGTTTATTGTCATTCGAACATAGTCTGATATATACAAGTTTTTCTGGTGATTTTAAATTCATTGCTTCCTTAAGATTAAAAAAAAATAGTTATTTCCATAACTAATTATTTGGGCAAATCTGCAGTGTGTAGTTAATAAAATGCAGAAGCAGCTGAACAGTAAATGTCTAGAGATGATGACATCTTTGTTAAGCTATTTTGAAAGAGAATTCCGAAATGGGGCCCGCTTCTCCCGCTTACTGCCGTAAGAGACGTTAATGATAGTACTCGCTATTTGTATCCATTATTATTAACCCTTTCGCTGCTCAAGCCTGATGAATTCGCAAATTTTTTTCGTGCCCTCAGTGCGCGAGACATTTATATACGCAAGCATTTATTTTTATGTTATGTGCTGAAATTGATTATCTCCGTTATCTTATGAAATCAAACAATTTTATTTTGTTAAATCTACATTATATTTAACCTTAAGTTGTGACGCGCTTCGCTAACACAGTAGCTTTTACAAACGAATGGAGGTATAATGGGAAATTTTCAATGTATACAGTGCCTTAATACTAAATTATACGGATATATTAACAATAAAATTATAATCTATTTACAAGGAAATGAAATGAATTTGTCTAAATATGGGATTAACTAAAGTATTTCACAAGTTTACCTGAAACTCATTCACAACAATCCTACAGGATTGGTTACCTAGGTAAAAAGGTTTAATAAGGAAGAATTGTTAATATCAAGTTGGTCGTTAAGAAGATTATTTGAATATTTGTTTTTATTTATCTCTAGGGCTTTTGAAAGATTTTTTTTTTCAAATCTTTTTTTTTTGAATCTTTTAGTAGCCCTAGAGATAAATAAAAACAAATATTCAGATAATCTTCTAAACGACCAACTTGATATTAACAATTCTCCATTATTAAACCTTTTTACCTAGAAAGGTTCCTGTAGGATGGTTGTGAATGAGTTTCCAGGTAAACTGGTTAAATACTTTAGTTAATCCCATATTTAGACAAATTCATTTCATTTCCTTGTAAATAGATTATAATTTTATTGTTAAATATCCGTATGATGTAGTATTGAGGCACTGTATAAATTATTAAACAATTTTAATTTTGACAATAGCTGTTGAAAGCATCAATTGTTTTTGGTATAAAAAATATACACTTGCGAAGCCTACAAGGTTTGTTTGTAAAGATAATAAGGGTATTAAGAGATGAAGCTTCCATCAACGAAATATTAAATGTAAAAGTAATTGGATTTATAATTGGTGTAAGTACCTTGCTTTTTACTCATTAATGTGAAGTTTAAGGCTGTTTCACACCAGTCACTCTCATGATTTATCTTTGTTTTCGACCACGGCCAATTACTGTTAATGTAAAATAAAGGGATATATTTTATCTTCGCTTTATTATTCGTTTTTCGCCAACTTCGCGTAGAGATTTATGTTTTCCATATATCTACCTATTTAATGTTCGCTCTAGTTCTGTTGAAACAAATAAAATAGTTGCTAATCTCTCGAAAATACGGACTAGTACACTAGTAATAATAAGTACTTACAAATAAATGCTATAAAATTAACATGAACTTTAAACAACTTGTCCAACGCTAATTACAAGTTAATGAAAACTCCTGGATGATTATAAATTTAGGATTGTTGTTTTTAACAGCTATTTGAACAATAAAATTTCCGGAATAAGTGGTTTTCGCATAAAAACACAATATACCGAGTGAGTTGAGAAGTGTACATACTCTTATCTCGTATTATGGCTCCTATGTGGGGAATTTCAAATGACCATCAAAAAAAGTCTGCTTTAATTTACTAATAAACCTACAGGGCGAAATGTGAGTTTCAATTGGAACTTAATTTGGACATTACTCTTAAAAGTAAGATCTGTCTTAAATGTGGATTGTTACCCAACTACCTGACCTATTAGAATTTTGCCCATAATAAAAAGCTACAGCTTTCATTTAAAAATAAATAAAGAGTAAATTCCACGTTTAACTAAATTGCTCAAATGAATTGAACTGAATAAAACAAATATAAACAAGAGGATAGTATTGTCAACTAAATCTAGCTCACCACACTCTCAATATTTATTATTGTTGAATATTTTAGTGATTTTTAGAAGCTTGTGATTATTTCACTTTTTTTCTTTGATAATTATTTGTTTGTTTCAATTATAAGTACTATTTTTGACCGTTTTCCATTGGTTTTTAAGATAGTTAAGTTATTTAAATTACATCAGTTTACTGCAAAATGCCATATCAATTTTCAATATGCGGACATTATTTCTTTGCAGATTCTGTATTTTATCGGCAAAGTATGGATAAGCGATAATACCTGATTGACAAAACTATTGAATTGTGGAATTAGGAGGGTGGTTTGACGGAAGAGTGACTTTCCAGAGGTTGGCAACTCTTCCGCTACAGTGATCATATTGTTAGTTTCCGCCTTGTTTCGTATGTCCTGTGTTGAAATTGTACATAAATCTGTTTTCCTTGTTGGGTAAATTGGAGAAAATATAATCTGGGGATTGAACATCATTTTTCACGTGAAAAAACAATTCAAGGAACCCAGAGAAGTTGCGTAAATACCATCCTGAAAAGAATCCATCCCATGGAATGATTTGTAAGTGGATCTCTCCTTTTAAAAGTAGACATATGAACACGAATGATGCTGAACTATCAGGGCCGCAATTTACTTTAACTACTTCAGTAATCGTTAATAAAATCCGTGCCCTTGTACTTAGCGATCGTCGAATAAAAGTACGTGAGATAGCTACTGATAAATATTTCAACCGGACTGGTATGCAATATTTTGCATGAAAGGTTACACATGAAAAAGGTTTCTGCAGGGTGGGTGCCGCGATTGCTTGATGTTGATCGAAAGCTCGTTCACATTTAACATTCAAACGAATGTTTGTATATATCTCCAAACGTAATTATTGTGAAATAACCCTATTTGGCGAACTTTTATTATTAGCTGTAATACGTATAAGTGATGAAGCTGCTTGTCATCATGGAGCTGATAAGATAAATTCGCTGCTCTTCTTACACACTTTCCGTTCTCAAAAAATATCTCAATTCTGCAATAGAATATACCATTTTGAAAGTATTCAAAAACTAACTAATAACAATGTTAAACAAACTGTCTTAGTATCAAGCTAATAATTTCTTGGAATAACTGTTCGAATTTACTTTTAATGTGACAAAAAAAATGACACATTAGCAAATCATAAACGTTGCGTTTTATTTTAAGAATGTGTTTTTATTTCGAATTAATCGAGTATTTTTATTGCAAAGATGGTGTGAATATCGAAAAAAATTGCGGACTAACATTATGTCTGAATAATCCATTTAAATGCCTTTCTAATGATGTGCCGCACATGGTATATTCCCTATTCAAAAATAAGGTGTTGGTGAAGTGGAAGCGAGGGGGTTGACAAATGACAGATGCCTGTATCGTGTGTTCAAGATGGTATGATGAAAAAATATAACTTTTCAAAGAAATTCGTTACGGAAATGAGCAACAAGAAGGAATGGGATCCAAATACCATTACCAGACTTGGAAAGAATGCCATTCAATGCTACACATACGGCTCAAAAGCAATAGAAGGAACTGGGATAGGAGTGTTCGGGCCAGGAACCAAACACTCTGAAAGCTTGAGAAAAACCCCAAGTATCTTTCAAGCGGAAATCCACGCCATAAAAGAAAGTGCGCCCAGTTCAATATTGATGAAGGATACAGAAGACAAAGGATTATCATAATGTCGTATAGTCAAGCAGCCATTAAGGCACTGAGCTCTTGTGTAATCAGTTCCAAAATGGTGTGGGAATGCCTAGACAAACTCAATGAACTAGGCGAGAACATCATAGTCGCCTTACTATGGATTCCAGGACACACTGGAATAGAAGGAAATGAAATAGCAGATGAACTAGCAAAGAGGGGGACTGAAAGACCTTTCTGGGGGCCCGAACCCTTTTGCGGAATCAGCCCCAATGTAATATTGGAAGAAATAAGTAAAGCCGAGAAAAAGAGATCTAGTAGGGCTTATACAATCAAAGAATCTTCTGGGTGACTACAACCTGTTGAGATCAAAAGAATGCATAAGTCAAAGTAAAACTGCGCTAAGAGTTTTGACAGGGATCCTAACGGGACATTGTCGCCTGAATGGGCACCTGAAAAAGCTCAAAATAGTGGAGGAAGAAGAATGCAGATATTGTGGAATGGAAGAAGAAACCTCCATCCACATACTTTCCAACTGCACAGCACTCCAGAATCCTAGAGCACAGCACCTGGGAGATTACTGGATAGAAGAGGAACATTTGCCTAAGTTGAAGCCTGCAGACATCCGAAAATTCCTCCGGGAAATAGGACTAAAGGAACTACTAGTTTCTGAGACTCTCCTCAGAAACTGAGTAGAAGTAAGGGGGCACAATAGATCTTTTAGGTCTCAGTGAATGTCACCCCAAAAATCACACATACACATACATCGTGTGTTCCCTTAGAACAAAAATCGACGTGTTTCCTATGGTATTTTTTCGCTAGATCCCGTTGATAGTTGGTTTGTTCCAACAACCACCTTCTGATTAGTACGTGAACATTCGTGAACTTATTTACATACGAATCAAACGTTCGAGAACCTGTACGTGAATTAATCCATGAACATCATACCCTATGCATTGTTGGAACGATTCTACGATTCATTTTTAACTCTTACCACTTTCAGGAACTTTATTACAACCCTATAAGTTCACGTTTTATTTATGTATGATTTATGTTCATCTACCATTACCTAACCGAGTTGTATCAAACAAACACTTCAACTCGGTTTAATGATAACTGATGTTTAGACTGTGGCTGATTGATGTATTTATTATCAACAATTACATCAGTCTAAACATCAGTCATCATTAAACCGAGTTTAGGTGTTTGATACTGTTTGATACAACTCGCCCTAAAACATCAACTGACAGTTCGGACGAACGGTTCTACATCCAGATCTCTGATGAAAATGATCGGTCGCCGAAACGTTCATGAACATGTCCAGTTTTTGTTGGAACGCATTTTTATCAGTCCGTGGAATGGACTCATTCACATTTTTTTTATTTTACCATTAGGAAGAGCACATCATTTTGAGGCTCTGCAAAAAATTAGACGTCAGCGAAACTCCTAAGTCGCCTAGGAAAAATTATTAACATTAAACAGCGCTTCTCTCCGAATTTCAGGCGTGACGTCATCGTATATGAAATCTCTCGTTCAGAGAGCGGATACCGCGCCGATCGGTTTTCGTTTAGATGACTACTTAGCTAGTAACAGTATTTTGCTTGCTTATATGCTTATTATTTTTTATTATACGTTTTAGCAAACTCTAAACAGTGTTATGTTTATGAAATAAGAACGTTTAGAAATAATTAAAACTATTCGACACAATGGACCAGAACCAAAGTAAAAAAGCTATAAATATTGTGCGGTTCCAAAATGTAAAAGTACTACGATTAAAACATCTAACAAAACATTTATTTCTATTAATAGGGATGCAAAAAAACGGAAGCAGTAGCAGAAAAGCATGAAAAGACTCAAAGCATTCACTTATAAGTCAACATACTTTGTTTGTGTATTTTTAGGATTTCATTTTTCTTCAATCAGAATCGTTATAAAATACGTTGTGAATCCATATTGAGAGGATTACTGAAAACCACACGCTTGTATTAATCTAAATTTTTTTAAACACGTAGATAATATTGTTCTTATAGCTTGTGGTGTTATTAATGTTCAAAATTATTTAATAAAATAATGGGTCAGTTCTTCACAAATTAAATTTTATTAAATACTGCATTTTCCCAAAAAACAGGTAATCTTTTTATCAACAAAACGACGTATATCATGTTTAAAAGAAATTATTTCATTTGATTCAAAGTCCGGATCAACTCTAACAAATATCGCTTTTTTACCAGTGAGGTGCATGTGCATTTCAATCTGATGTAAACATTTGGAACTAATATTACCTGCTTCATCAAAATAAGTTTTTTTGTTCTTTTCAGCATTGGTGATTTAATTTCCACTACACATTAATCATAAATAGCATTTGGAGAAGCTCCTTCAACTGGGCAGTTATCTCCGTAACTTTGTAATAATATTAGCAAGTCCACTTCTGGAAGATTTAATGAGTCTGCTTTTTTAAAATTACGTCCACACATTTTATTTTATTAACACAAAATTTTGTAGGTAATTCAAAATAAGCGAGCGTTACAATCAGAAGCGTAATGTTAGTGCACATTAACTTGCATATGCGGTGACGTCATTCATAGTCTTCGCCCCGCTCTCGGTATGCTTGATGAATTGGTTGTATCAGGAGAACGACATATTCTATTGACATGAAATTTTCAGAATCATATTTTCATCCCTAGTACTTTGTTTTACGACAGTTAAAAATGATTTGGAAATTTTAGTAAACGAGCCCATTGTCGGAACTTGTTGGAACAGAAATTTTGTTATGCGCATGATCGTGACGTTCATGTACGCATCATTTCGCTTAGTTGGAACAAACCTATAACGGGAACTGTTATCCAGTTCCCACTGCATTTTTGCGATAGGACGGTAATAGGGGAGTATGTTAATGACGTAATTTGTGACGCAATAAGTTATAAAACGGGATCTCTTTCAGCTCCCGCACCTAGGAGTATGGTTACTGGCGGTTATAGAAATTTAATTGACGGGAGTAACATTTGAAAATTGGAAATTTGATTGAAATTTCAGTATAATATCAAAGAAAATTCATCTTTTTATGTATAATATCCACGGAGCTAGTAACTGCGAAAAAGTGTTTATTTACATTCTAAAAAGCTGAAAAAACACCGTTTCATTATATTTGCTCAATCAATCCATATGATTCACCCTAGGGTGAAAATAATCATCCGAAACTCGTAGCCTAACTGAACTATGCAACGTTACTTGTGATGACATAACTACGAGAAGGCTAGTACCAAAAAAATCGTCAATTATAGTTAAAATCAAAAAAAACATTTTTCGAACAATAGAAACAATGAAACCATAAGAAACTTTGTGACTCGTCACTTTTTATTGAGGTTATGTTTATTTATTATTGTTGTGAAGCTAATTCTATCAGGTTAACCGGTTGATTTTCGCGAGAGATCATGAACGATAACAACCTTTGAAATTCCTTTGGTGGGGGGTATAGCCGCTCTGTAACCGACTTCACATCAACGGTATACTTCTAGTTTCCTTTAAATCAAAGGAATACTGCCAAACATCGGGGTGGACGGTTTTCTGTGGCCCACTCTGTATATATAATTTTTGTATACGTGACATTCTAAAATTATGATCAATAGAAATTTCAGTGAAAAATAGTATTTCACCTCATATATTAGTAAATAATGGGACCAGAACATCATTTAACGGTCATTTGATATTTCCCATGAGTTTAAATGTAAGGTTGAAATATGTGGGTACAGTTTCTTACCCTGTATAACATGTAACAATGAATTCAATTCCTCACATGTAGGTTATTTTTTTTCAGATAAAGAAGTTTCCCATACACAAAAATACATATACAGTCATCTAATATAAAAAAAATTGACTTTTAGAGAGAAAAATGAGATAATATAAGTATTTAGTTTACTTTCATCCATGTAAAGACTGTTTTAAGCCTTCCAAGGACCTCTAAAGAAGTATCAACCGATCAATACGACTTGAAAGACCAATCCTTTTTGCCAAATCCCAGTAATTATGAGACCACTCGTGATACCATGATGCCATTGGAAGATTTGAGTTCAAGGCACTTGTCTCTAATATAAATTGCGTAGAACGCAGATTCAACAGATTAGGGAACAAGCTTCAAGTGACTAGAAGTTCTTGTAAGTCACAAGAGTCCAGTGAGGGCTATTGCTTATTCTGGAACTTGGTTACGAGAATTGATATTTTTTTTATTCCGTACAAAGGGCGAAGATAAAAAATCTGGTATACTTCATTCTTGATATTTCAGTTGAAGAAAAAGAATTGTGCTGGAAGCTGAAAAAACGAGGAGGTATTTAGATTGTTTTTTCAGCAGTTTTTGATTTTCAAACCTGGGACAAACTATAAAAAACAAATAATGTGGTCACACCGATTTTTATTAAATTCTCGCCCATTTTCAATGGAATTTGTCGGAACAAAAATCAAACTCAATAAAAGAAACCAAACTCTTTTTGAAGTTGAGAAGGTTCGATATCGAATATTTCAGCTCCAGCACACGCTGTAAAAGAATGAATATTTCTGGATATATTCCTCCAATTACAAAACATTTATATGGATGTCTCGTTGCCGTTGTGACAATAAAAGACCGTCTACTGGAATCCAATTCCTATTGTGGGATTTATTTTATGATGCCATATTGGTAGTAGAATGTTACTTTTGTTGGTTGATATCTTTACAAAATTGACATTCTATTTAGTCGGTCGCTTGTATAAACACTTTTGAGATTTAGATCAATAACTGTTATTTGGAAGGTTTGTATAGCTCGTTAGAAAAAGGTAAAGGTCGTTTTTTTTCTAGTAATGACAAATGAAGGATAAATCGAAATTATTATTTCCGAATATTGAGTTTCTGATATTATTGCATTTTTTCAGATGTCTTCAACAATATTCCAAATAAATATTAATTCAGGACCACTGGCGTATACAAGAGGGAATCGGAATAAAAAAGAAAATGTTTACTTGAAAACAGAATCGATCAAAAACCCTCAATTTTAAAGGACGTTGCGAAGAGTATCAAAAATGTTTAATTGGATGATTGAGATTTATAAGTGATTTTTCGAATTTTACAAATAAAGTAACACTTCAATGCAATGGATAAATCCAGCATCCCCGAAAACCCCCGAGTAACGAGTTTGCAGCGATTTCAATGCACGCTGCTATTCCCTCCCCAATTCACCCTCCGCGCACCCCCACAGAGCCACCCCTGTGCACCCCCGGGTAATTATAATGCCCGAGTAACGATTTCCGAGCGATTTTTCCGAGTTTCCAATCGTTCCCATACTGGTGCAAGTAATGATGCAATTGGAAAATGCATATTACAACCCAGAAGACGTTTTTCAAAAAAGTGCTAACCCCCATTTTTTCAGTCTTTCCTAGGACATTCCCGAATACAATGCAGAAAATCGCATATCGATATCTGTTGTACTCCAAAACTCCCTATATTAGGCCGGCGACACACTTGCGGTTGCGGCTGCGGTTGCAACCGCGCGGTCACAACCGCTATAACGTTCACACATACAAGCATACACCTTGTCATACCGAGTCCGTCAGTTCAACAATCAACATGGATTTGGTAGATACGGTTGGTATAATTTATGCTCAAATTAAGAAATCGAAGCGAAAAAGGAGGTACTGGGTCCATCCTTTACACAAAACGCGCTTGACGAATGGACAATTTTATTGTCTTTTTCTACGGTTGAGCGATCTTTGTATGCCTTGTCCCCACAAGCACGTCTTACTTTGCACCAGAACAATAAATTTTTCGGTATCGAAGAAGTCCATGTTCAAAACTCGACTGGCTAGGTTTATGGCTGCGCGGTTAATGTGAACAGTCAGGCAAGTAACAACATGTTGCATTTCGGACGGACAGCCGCGCGGCTGCTGCCGCTTGGCCGCTAGTGTGGCACCATTTCATAAACAACCATGTATTTTACAGAACAGCGGTTGTGACAGAGCGGTTGTGACAGCGCGTTTGCAACCGCAACCGCAAGTGTGTCGCCGGCCTTAGGGTGAATTTGTTCTAAATCCTGGACTATAATACCATACTTCGCACTTATTTTGCACTAGAGTTCTGTCACACACTTAGTGAACGGTATTTTATATGTGGCAGACAAAGCGAACACAGTGTGTGCTTGGTTTCTGAATTTTTAAGTGAAAATTATCTAGATTGTGATTTATTTTCGAACTGGATTATGGTGAATTGTTGTGCTTACGAATGATTAAGTCGGAGCAAGAAACAGGGGGTTGAAATTTCGTGTCACAGGTGAACAAACAATTGTATAACAATCGCATTCAAGGTTTTGTTCCTTTTTAAAGGATTAAAGAGTTATATCCGACAAGTTTTTTTTTAAGTATGTAGCTATTCAGTCTATAATTCAGCCAATTGAAGTATTTGGATAACGCGTTGTAAACAACTTTATGGACTTTTTTATTTTTGTTACAGCTTCCCTACATGGAAAAACGCGAATTATGAGAAGTAACACCAAAATTAAAGATTAGGAAGCAACTAAAAATAATTGGTTTTATGAAACTGATGCAAGTTCAAGAGTACCCTTGCTGTATGAAGCTGTCCCAACATACCTACAGCACAAAGTACATAATGTACCTACATAAATAATACTAATAATTGAACATTCTGTAAGGAGAAATAATTTAAAATTTTGTGTGAATTGGAAATATCCATATAAAAATGTTTTTTATAAACAAAAAAGAAAGCATCAATAAAATATGCATAGTACAAAACACGGTCCTTCTACTTGCCCAAGATTGTCACTAATCCAAACTACTGACTATTCTTGTAAAAAACTGAAAATACAGGTTTTTCAAGAGACTGCTAGAAACCAAAAGAAGTCTGAAAAAATTGGACTATTGAACCAATTTTTTAAATAATGGTAGCTTTCCTCAAACAATTAATATCCAGTTGAAAAAATTGGAATTTAATAAAGAATAAAAAAGCTGTTCCAATAAAGAATATGAATGGAGTAGAGAAGCGATTGTTACAATTGTATAGATAATAGGACAGAAATACTATCCCAAAAATGAAATCCAATTCAAACTGAATCTTCCTAACTCATTTTATTTAAAGGACAGGAAATAGTCGCAAGAATTAATTCATTTGTTATTCGGATTTTTATTTTTTGTCAAAATATGTATAAATATTAATTTTGCTACAAATTGAAATTGTATTTTGTATAAAATATTCGGCCAAGAAGTGATAGTTGAAATGTGGAGAAAAAACATTTTGAATCTCTGATTTTACCGCAAATTTTTCCACGAATAATCCTCAAAAATTTTGTAAACTCGTGGTTCTGTATACCCGGTTCACCGGCCCCAAAATATGAATAATTACACAGTCTAGCACCTAATTTTTGTTTTGTACCAGAAACAATAAGAAGTTTCAAGAACTTTCATCGAATCATCGACGAAAGTCATTATTTGCTCACCAATTTCACCATGATTTCCACTAAAACCATTATAAAAGTCAGAAAAATTAAACGATAAAAATGGTTCTCCCTCTTTTTCTGTGGGGCCCAATTACTAGAAAGGAAGCGCGAAGGCTTGAATGCGCGTGTTACGGGGAACAGTGAAAATGTTGTGTGTTTGGCTTTCCGCCGTTCGGAATTTGGAATGCGAAATCCGCTTGGTCGGAATCAGGATAGTTTTGATTTTTAGCGTGTGCAGTGCTGATTGTACGGAGAAGAACGACGAAGAACAAAAGTGTATAGCGGCCCACTCACTAGGAAGGAAGCGCGAAGGCTTGAATGCGCGTGTTACGGGGTACAGTGAAAATGTTGTGTGTATGGCTTTCCGCCGTTCGAAATTTGGAATGCGCAATCCGCTTGGTCGGAATCAGGATAGTTTTGATTTTTTAGCGTGTGCAGTGCTCATCGTACGGGGAGCAACGACGAAGAACGAAAGTGTATGTGCAACAAGTCTGTGCACGTTTCATATTTTTACCAGTACTGTCTCGGGCTCAGTATTTTTATATTGGACATTTTTTCCAAAAAATGAATGATTTATGAGTAATGTCGAAAGATTTCATAACTGAATTTCCAGAACTTTATGGAAGTTATCCCTGTTTATGGCAAATGAAAAATGAAGAATACAGTAATCGCAACAAAAATTTCAGATCTTCGTAGTTCCTTCCAGTTGCCAAAAATCGTGATGTAGCAGTAAGTCTTTTATGTGGCTTTATAGCTTGCCGCATACGAGTGTTTTCTTTTTGTATTAGAGGAGCTACTAGACATAATAATTCAAAGTATGTGTCTTGATTTATTCTCAAGTAATTATGCCAATATGAGAATACTTAGCCCGTTTTTGTAACCAAGTCTTCACCCATTTTGACCGAGGTTTTCGTTTAATGATACACTTTTCCTTAATAACTAGACACGCCACTGCCTTTAACATTAGATCTTTTTCCGACGTCATGTCACGCTTGTCACACATCCTCACTCTACAAGCAAAAGTGTCTATGTGTGGAAAATATGAAAGTACACGTTTACTTTACAGCCAACATGCAGATACTCAACTGCGCATTCTTCCTTCCTAGTGAGTGGGCCCCTTTTTATTAAACACACTCCCGATATATATGCAAAAACGTCGAATGTGAAATTCGAATTTAAAATGAATAAATAATAAACCGAGAATTGTTTGTTACCCATACCTGGTCGTTGTAGCGTTTTTTGTCCAAAAAAACAAGTATTGATAAACCGAATTGGTTTTTGTATCTACGTCGCAGAAGTAAATAAAATTGGGGTTATTTCAAACGGAAACATAAGTTATATTTTAATTTTCAAATACCAACAATGAGAAAATAGCATAGACAGGCGTATTGGAATTAAATGAAGTGTGTACACGGAAATAATCATTAAGTGGTTTGTTTTATACACCGTGATTCATTTGTGCGATTCAACCAATTTTTATCACCAGCCCAAAGACCAATATTTTAAAATCAGTCGTGTTCCAGAATGCCGTACCCGATCAAAGATACAGTTTTTTGAGTGGGACACCCTGTAATTCACGTAAAATTTTAAAATATGAGCCTCCAGGCTGGTTTAAACAGCTTGAAATCTAATTTAAATATTCTTGTTGCGGATTTACGAGATATTGGACTTTATCGCCATATCAAAAATGTATTAAAAAGGGGTGTTATCTTTTTGTTACTTAATATTTCAAGTCACCACTTTGCTTATGTTTCATTCTATCTCTTCTTCGACGGACCCTGAGGTGTGTGACAATATCCTTCGAACTTCCAGCCTTGACCTTATTTGGGATACTGTATAGTTCTGCCCATGGAAACATTATTTGTTCGCCAGGTCGGGAGGTATACGATACCAAAATTTCATTCATTTTGATCTGAGTCTTATTTGCGCTTAAAAAGTGCTAGGTCTTTTGGCGGTACAAACGGTATGCTGTCATAGAAACAATGTTTTTCATCCAGCTACCTTAATTAACCTCTCAGTTAGAATATATGAATATGCACGGAAAATATTTTGAGGCTCCATGAACATTATTTGGATGACAGAATTGGAAGAACTGCTGCTATTTTATGAAATAAAAGCAAGATGTAGATAACTATTCAATGTAGTCCTAACCTGATTTATACCGTCCTAATTCCGAATGAAGATGACTGGATCGTCGGTAAGAGCAGATAGCTGTTGATAGATAGATGGGTCAAAACCTCACACAGGTTGTGGCGCAAGAAATATGAACCTGCCTACTACAACTGTATTTGGAGATGAGTTCAGACATAAAAAATAATTTAAATAACATTTAAAAGTAACACTTTAATGGTTGCTTCACAAACACACACTTCACTGTGTGGTGTCGACAATGGTATTGAGCAGTGGCGGCTGTACCTTAATTGCACTCGTGCGCTGAACCACCAATTCAAAAGATTTAAAAATTACAAAATATTACTTCATCTTTATTTTTAAATTACCATTTTAATATTTATTTTTTAAACATACAAAAACGTATGAAAAATTAAATTTCCAATTATGGTCAAAAAGTTTGAGCGCTTTACTAAACTAATATCGTGCCGCGTGCGCTTCGGCGAGTGCACGAGGACTGCTAATACATCTTGTATGAGATACGAATTAATACGCCTGAGGCGTGAAACAAAAGATAGTTCATAGAAATGTACCGAGTAATGAGACAATTCTCGAGCGCCGCACGTGCGAACCGAAGATTACCGAGAGCACCCGATGTATGACGAATTGGGCTGGACGGCATGGGCGCGAGGCGACAGCAGCAACGATTGACATCTCGTTATCGGTATAGTTTCACTGTTTGTGTGACGCGTTAATTATTGTTTATAACTATTTCCGTAATTGTTTTTAGTTTTTGTTTCGATTCTATAATAGAACTTCTTTTCTGTACTGTGTTTGGTATTAGTTGAAAATGAGTATAAACATTGATTATATTAAAGAAAATAACAAAATTTTTCAAAGTAAAGTGAACATTAAATTGGCCGGACCGCCACGGTCCTTTTTAAATTTAAAACAAGAGTGCAAATCTAAAAATAAAGCATTCACACGAAGTCTTAGAAGTGAAATGTATAATAGAAAGAAATGGTTGCATTATTTTTGGCGGAGAATCGATTTGGACAGAAGCTGGAATCAAGGATTTGACGCATTTGAGTGAAAAAATAAAAAAACATAAAGTGCACCACCAGTTCGATAACCCACCAGCCGCCACTGGTATTGAGCCGCCTGAAAATACTCTCCTTAAAAGGAAGACTCAATAGAGTGTCTTTGGAATGGATGCCAGAATGGCCATGGAAGGACAAATGGTTTTTTCGGTAACTAATCAAGTTCTGTTGAACAAACCAAAATACCTGGACTGCAAGAAAAGTTATCTTTTTGGCCACTAGACTTCAGTGCGTGAGCGCAGTGGAAGGTCTAATATTCACACCCACCTATATTGAGTATATAAAAATCAACTGAAAATGGTCTTAGTTATTCGATACTCAATAGAAAATATCTTCTGTTCATATTTTTTCGTTATGTCAGATAGGGACCAAAAAATTATTTTATCATCATTTAATCTTGACAAAGGTAGCTGGAACGCTACCGAAACGTCGAAATAAAAAATAAAAAACATTATTGTGGTTTCATTCCCAAAAAATAAGAGAAAAAATAATCCATAGAAAATGTTTTGCTCGGGTGTTCAGCTGATCGAACTGTATACATGATATTTTTTCAACATGGATTTCACGTATCTGAGCAAATCAGATTTTGAATTTGAGATCATTCTTTGACAAATAATATCTTTCACTAGCCTGGGTAGCTTTTGACACATCAAAATCTAACTGGTAAATTGAAGTTTCCAGTATTTAGATGGGCGGTCGATATGTCTTCGATGGGGGATATATGATATTTCATCTCGAAAAAATTTGATGTTTGTGTCCTCACTTGAAAACAATTCTGATGTATCAATGATACGTCGATCGGTTCGTATATCATTGGAATTGGTATAACAAAATATTATAATTTATTCCACCTGAACCCAAATCCATAACAGTTTGGCGAGTTACTGTAATAACAATTTACGAATTCAACAAAAAATAGATCAAGTGATTACTGCTAAAGGGCTCTCGCGGAAAATTATACAATTCCATTTACCCTTTGCATTCTGCCTTTTAGTAAAAGCAAAGCCAACTTGTTTAATTTAAACGAGTTTGGTAGAGAGTGTGGTGAGTGGGGAATTCCTAGGACTTTTTTCTGTGTGTTTAGGCAAACTGTAATGACCAAGTCGTTTACGTCGTGGAGAAGATATAACGTTAATGAAAACATCGTTTGTATAACTTTGAAATACGTTATGATGTTCTCGATCGATATTTCGGATCAAGAAACCAAGCATTTTGAGGAACATATTATTTGAGGAACATATTAAAATTGAATCTTCATTTATATGTATTAGTCGAGCGGATAAAGCAAAAAAGTTCGGAATTTTTTCCCTAAAGACGGATCGGAATGCGGTTTGTTGCATTCGCTTCGGAAAATTATTTGTAAAAAATGTACCTACTTTGTTCCCATTACAAATTGGGAATTGCATCGCTGCAGTCAAAAATGCATGCCAAAAATGCATCTTTTGGGATGCCTTTTGGAGAATGTAAAAACTCTGTAAATAAGAGTCAGAACTGGCTCAAATCGGGTACTCGGGGGTTTTCGAGGTCGCTGATCACGATTATGATGCTGAAATTGACCCCCCGGACACCTGGGGCTCAGGAACGCCGATGAACCTTGTCTCCGTGAGACTCACCAAGAAATCACGAGAGGAACGAAAAAAACTCCGCGCCCGGGGGTTTTTCGGGTGGCTGAATTCAAATATGGCATCGGCGAAAACCCCCCGGACACCTGGTGCCCCCGAACTTCAACCTGGACATCATCCCCGAGAACTTTCTTGACAGTATCGACAAAAACAGCCCAGAAATTATTGGAGGCGTTTTTTTTGAGGCGTGAAATCACGACATTCCCACCACCTGGTGCAACGCAGCCTGCGCTTGAACATCGTCTCCGAGGGTTTTCCAAACAAATCGAAAAAGGTGAACCGAAAATCGTTATAAGGGGTTTTTGGGGCCGCTTAATCAGAATTTTGCGTGGGAAACGTCCCTCTGAACACCTGGTGCGCCGTACCCTGGCCTTGAACGTCTTCTCCGTGGGGCTCTCCCGAATTTCTAGCGGGGAAGGAGGGAAACTCAACTCCCGGGAGTTTTTCGGGTGGCTGAATTCAAATATGGCATCGACGAACGTGATTTTCAGTTAGTCTTTTTCGATTTTGTTTGGAGAACCCTCGGATACAACGTTCAGGCGCAGGTCCCGGTGCGCCAGGTGGTGGGAGGCTCTTCTTCGACGTGAAATTTGGATTGAGGGGCCCAAAAACCTCCCTCCAATAACTTCCGGGTTGTTTCTGGCGATATTGTCAGGAAAATTCTCGGAGAAGACGTTCGAGGCCAGGGTACAGCGCACCAGGTGTTCAGGGTGTCGTTTCCCGCGCAAAATTCTGATTGAGCGGCCCAAAAAACCCCTTTTAACGATTTTCGGTCCACCTTTTTCGATTTTATTTGGAAAACCCTCGGAGACGATGTTCAAGCGCAGGTTCCGGTGCACCAGGTGGTGGAAGGGTCGTGATTTCGCGCCTCATAAAACACGTCTCCAATAATTTCCGGGCGGTTTTTGTCGATATATTGTCAAGAAAGTTCTCGGGGATGATGTCCAGGTCGAGGTTCGGGGACACCAGGTGTCCGGGGGGTGTTCGCCGATGCCATATTTGAATTCAGCCACCCGAAAATCCCCCGGGTGCGGAGTTTTTTCCGTTCACCTCGTGATTTCTTGGAGAGTCCCACGGAGACGAGGTTCATCGGCGTTCCTGAGCCCCAAGTGTCCGGTGGGTCAATTTCAACATCATAATCGTGATCAGCGACCTCGAAAACCCCCGGATACCTAATTTGAGCCAGTTCTGACTCTATTTACAGAGTTTTTACATTCTCCAATAGGCCTCCCAAAAGATGCATTTTTGACTGCAGCGATGCAATTCCCTATTTGTAATGGGAGCAAAGTAGGTACATTTTTTACAAATAATTTTCCGAAGCGAATGCAAAAAACCGCATTCCGATCCGTCTTTAGGGAAAAAATTCCGAACTTTGAGCCTTTTTTGTGCTTTATCCGCTCGACTATATGTATACACTGACCATCAAGAAAGTGGTAGTTAGTTATCTCTTGAACCACTTATTTGATGCTTATGATTTTCTTTGTGAACCGTACGTCAATTTTTTTGTAGCAATACTGTGCTTGAAATCTTGTTGTCCAGTTTAATTTAGAAATATACAATGTAGAATATTTTGATACAACTGAGAATTTTTTTTCCATATTTCTGGAAAGTGGAGGAAATTCCTAACAGCCCTGTACGAATCAATATCACAAAACTGGAAAAAGTATATTTGTTTTTCCACTATAAAAATTTTTGATTTCTTTATTCACATCCAAAAAAGAACGGGACAGAAATTCAATATTTTCGGTAAAAATATGGTAAGTAAGAGGTGAAAAATTGGAAAAAACTGCTTCAGTTCATAATACGGCCAATTTCTAAGATGCTATTTCTCATAGACATTTTTGTACCAAATATTTGAAATACTCGTATATAAGTGAAAAATAATTCGTTCGATATGACCATGTATCTTGCATATGAAGATTAAATGAATGTGGTACTTTTAGAACTGCTTCGATCACCTTCAATAATCTTTCAATCACTCTACATCACCCAGTGAGAAGTGCCGACGGTAGTGTCGCCGGTTTTTTTTTGCGGAAAAAGGAAAATAAAAATGACCACATGCCTGTCATTGGTAACAGGAAAATGTCGTTAAGATCAAAGAAATCTTCGTAACAGTGAGTGGTAGAGACGCTGACATATTTGTATTCAAATTGTTATTTGTGGTTGGAAATGAATGGTTTTTGCAATTTTCGGTCTAGTTAGGTGAAATATTCCAACAAAATAAAAGAAGTTTCTGATGGTATCGACCATAATCATTTTTAATTAACTTACTTTTGCTGATGTAGACGTTTGTAGTCAAACTAAGCGGTACTTTGTATGTTTATTATTATTCTTAATAGACTTTCATTGAAACGCCAAGAAGTTCTTCGGTCGTTTCTGAAAAAAAATCCAAGAAATATGCCGCTAAATTATATAAATGGAAAGTAAATCCAAACTATTTTGATTGGTCCCGGATATCCTATTCCTTATTGAATCAAATGTTTAATATACTTTTCAGTTCACTTTACTTTCTGATTAAGCTTCAATTGCACTATACAGAAAGTTTATTTTACTTACGTTCCCAATATTCAGTTTGTGAATGTAGACAGGGTCTTGATTGAACATCAATTCACAGTCCAAACTTCGAAGCAAGTGAAACCTCTTTTTATTTGGAAATGTAAGAAATTCTCCATTCATGTCTCCACCATCCTCTTTATAAATAGTAGATTTTTTTTTTTTTTACTATAGAACACTGACATCTGTATTCAGAAATATCAAATAACGTTTCCGTCACGGCAACAGTTCCGTTTGATATATAAGTAATCAATATTGGATTTAAAAGAACTTACAGATTTGTGTTGTAAGATTCAATAAAGATTTTATGCATTATTTAAATTTTGTTGTAGGTCATAGAAGAACTATAGTGTTGTACTCGTCGAAAGCATTGCTTAGACTTGCTACGCCTCGTTTGATAAACTGTTCTCTCACTTATAAAAATGTAACTTCAGTCACTCGTTGAACAATATACCATTCCACTTTCTTATCAATTTGATATTTATTTTATATAACAAATTCAATTATCATCATGTCTTTGCTGGAAATACATAAAATTAATCGCATTTCCAGAATGATTAAACTAATCTTCCGACTGAACGGCATAACATTCGGTAGTATTCTCGTTTCCATTAAACGCGGAGATGCATTTTCTATGAGGAAACTCATCGACATTTAAGTTGAAAGTGTAGCTTAATGGAATGTAACATATTCGAAATTATTCACCAGTATGAGCTCCACGCTCGCTTTGATAGTCCGTCGTAAAGCCAGGAAATTTTGACTTCAAGACGAATGTGACATTTCTACAGTTTTAGTGAACGCTATGGGGTAAACTTCTTATTCAAAGAGAAAAAAAACATCTTTCGTTTATAGAGTCGTCATAACACTTTAGTATACGCAGAAAATGTGATATTGAGTAATATCGTTTGTTGGTTGTAATAGATACTGTCTTATATAAAGGGTGATACAGGAATTCGTATTAAAAACTTAAGGGATCATAGAGTGGCTGAAAGTACTAATACCACTCACAAACTACTGGCGTTGAAAGCAAATCTGTGAACTTGGATATACACTAGCTTCAATGGTTTAAAATGAATCTCAAATAAAAAGCGTCTTCATGTGACATCTCTATAAAATGAAGGATCAACTACTACTACTACTACTAAAAGTGCAGGAGAGCCTTGTCCTGGGCAACTCAAGCCAAGGTTCCGACGCTGATGCCACTGGCGGGCCCATTGTGCAATTCCTGCTACCTAGACATCCATGAAACCGAGCCCTTCAATAAAGGCCACAACCTTTTTCAATAGATGTCTGCTTGTGTCTCCAGGAGCCATAACAGGGACTCCAAAGATTCGCCTGCGTAGTACAGCCCAGTGTGGACACTCTAAGAGAACATGGACTGACGTTTCGTCAGTCATGCCGCAACCCTTACATAGGGAAATTTCATCTACTCCTAAGTTGTGGAGGTGTTTCCTCATACAGCAGTGCCCGTTAGGAGTCCTGCCATCTTCCTTAGCCTACTCCTTGGTTGTTCAGTGACTGCCCTGGCTTGTCCATCAGTCCATCCCTTCAGTAGAAGTTTGGATTGTCTAGGACCCTGCAGAGCATTCCAATGAGCGAGGTGCTGATTCCTCCGCCACTTCTTCGTCTCCTTGCGTATTTTTTGTTTTGTTAGGCCCAGGGTCGGGCCCGGGCAGCAGAAAGGTGCTACCGCCCTTTCCGCAGCCAGTGCATGCGCCATCTCGTTGCCTTCAAAACCAGAGTGGGCTGGAATCCATTCTAGCCGCACCATGTTCCGCCTTGCAAGATTAGCAAGTCGTTCTCGACATTCGTTAGCAAGTCCTGAGTTGCTGGTATACCCACTCAGGGCTTTAATTGCTGCCTGACTGTCGGAGTATATGGTTATGCGTCGATCCACATAACCTCTGTCTAGGTTTATCTGCGCCCAAGACAGCATATATCTCGGCCTGATATGCAGATACACCCTCACCCAATGGTACACAAACCTGTGTTCTTGGGTTCCTGGAGTGAATTCCAGCCCCTGCTCTATCACCGGAGGAGCATGAGCCATGAAGGATCAAAAGAGATGGTTAATTTCACGTAGAAAACATAATAATCTGCACTCAGAGCAAACAATACAACAGGCAACGTGTTGCATCAGGGATAGTACTAAAATGCCATCAACATTTAGCTAACGCCTCGGTATGTAACAATATTATTCTGAGGTGGATTGAAGAGCTTGACACGAGTGAAGGTAACCGCATTGCAGACTAAGACTTTTAGGACTCAAATACACCTACGGCTTGACGACTTCGACAATTAAGGAACTATAGCCAAACGTTACACCCACGCACAATCCCTGGAAAGATGAGATGAAATCAATGATTGCAGTTTTAACAGACCCTGGGCGTCGCTGGGAAGCTGGCGACGAAGAAATACTTGATGATGACTATGAAAAACCGACGTTTGACAAAAGTATATCTAACTGGTCATTGTCAAGTGAGGAAACATCTCCTTACAATGGGGCTAGTAAACACACCTCTATGCAGGATGTGTGAAAAGGAAGATTGAAGTGTCAGTCGCCTCATGTGAGTACCTGGAGTTATTGTTAATAAGAGAGTGTGTTCGGTGAGTATTCGCCAGCACATGCCGGTATGAAATAGATTACCTTTCCACCTTTCCACGATGACCTATGAGGACAACTTCTCGGAAGGACGTACAATGGGTCACATGTGGCCTGAGTGCTGTGGGCAGAAGCTCACCCTCCATACTCCTCCTCCATACTGATATATACATTATACAAACTTTTCTGTCATAACTGTACTATGCTGCCAAGTTCATGAAAAAGTAAGACAATCTAGTGAATGTGTGAATGTAATATACCAATTTTTAAAAAAGGTAAATGATCTCAAAGGTTTTATCAATATCGAGTTTCCATGTGAGGTTTACATAGTCATCCTCTAGGTTCTGATAACCTGGATTACTTTTCAAGGTAGGGCATTTTGGCGGTATGAATCTTTAAAATTTCCGTAGGATTCTCAATACAAATAATCGTGCAGAAACCACCACAGCTCAGAAGAGAAGAGCAAATTAATATTCACTATTATGTTCCAGCTCATTAACCTCTACTACAACCGAGAGTACTGCTAATAAAACGATTGTTCGAATGAGCTACCTTCACATTCAATAATAACTATAGAGTTCATTCTTCACCATAATATTCGTGTTTTTGAAATATTTTGCTCGTGTAAGCCAGGGCTAAAACAATTTTTTAATGCTCGTTTGACAAAACCGTTTCCGTACCTTTTTCTCCTTCTTTTTGTCCTTTAATGATAAATTTATAAGGTTCCGACTGTTATTATTGTTCTCTGAAAGGATATTCACATAAATCTTTAACAGGAATGTTTCATTTAAGGATTTCAGGATAAAAGTAACAAAGCAATAGTACAAGTGTCGTAAATCAAAACTTGGCTTACTAAACATTTCACTTATATGTATATCTATCGTTGTGAATCTCGTCTGTTATAACGGATAGATCATATTGTCAGAATATAACAAAGGAGCGTAATTTTTCAGTGATTTAACGTGGCAGGTGGAGTTTAAGATAACATATTTATGCTGCGTATGAAATGAAGACAGAAAAATATTTTCGTTGTTGATATATGCATGATTGTATATAAATTATAATGTGAATGTGTGGGCTTAAAAAGGTTTCTCCAATTACAGAAAACTTACCAGTAATACAGGGCAAGAGATACTCTAATTTGTGTGAGTGTGAGTACCTGCAACTTCCAGTCTTAATACATATTTTACTTTATCCCATAAAACACTCCGCCATTTGTACCGTTTCCTTTCCAATTATTCATTCAATTAATATCATCTCCACTAATAACCAAATAGTCCATAGCTGTGGCGGCTGGTGGGTTATCGAACTGGTGGTGCACTTTACGTTTTTTTATTTTTTCACTCAAATGCGTCAAATCCTTGATTCCAGCTTCTGTCCAAATCGATTCTCCGCCAAAAATAATGCAACCATTTCTTTCTATTATACATTTCACTTTTAAAACTTCGTGTAAATGCTTTATTTTTAGATTTGCACTCTTGTTTGTAATTTAAAAAGGGCCGTGGCGGTCCGGCCAATTTAATGTTCACTTTACTTTGAAAAATTTTGTTATTTTCTTCAATATAATCAATGTTTATACTCATTTTCAACTAATACCAAACACAGTACAGAATAGAAGTTCTTTTATAGAATCGAAACAAAAACTAAAAACAATTACGGAAATAGTTATAAACAATAATTAACGCGTCACACAAACAGTGAAACTATACCGATAACGAGATGTCAATCATTGCTGCTGTCGCCTCGCGCCCATGCCGTCCGGCCCTATTCGTCATACATCGGGTGCTCTCGGTAATATTCGGTTCGCACGTGCGGCGCTCGAGAATTGTCTCATTACTCGGTACATTTCTATGAACTATCTTTTGTTTCACGCGTCAGGCGTATTAATTCGTATCTCATACAAGATGTATTAGCAGTCCTCGTGCACTCGCCGAAGCGCACGCGGCACGATATTAGTTTAGTAAAGCGCTCAAACTTTTTGACCATAATTGGAAATTTAATTTTTCATACGTTTTTGTATGTTTAAAAAATAAATATTAAAATGGTAATTTAAAAATAAAGATGAAGTAATATTTTGTGATTTTTAAATCTTTTGAATTGGTGGTTCAGCGCACGAGTGCACTTAAGGTACAGCCGCCACTGGTCCATAGCATACATCACACCTATCAAACTCTCTTAGTTCGTTATGTAACAATATGTCTTCTCTGGCTTTCTTCTCACGGGGAATTACTGGCAATGAAAATACTGACCACCATGCTAAATCTTGTTCGAGTACAATTATGAAATCAGTCTTAAGAATTTAAAGCACTTTCTTCTGCACCCTTGAACATTGATCGGTGTTGAAGAAATAGTAATTCATATCCAAGGAAGCCAAACTGCATAATCTTGCAGAGTTCATGGAAATGGGAGAAGCTGCAAGTATGATTCGAACTCCTTCACATTATTACCGGTAAGATATTGTAAACCTTTCCATCTGTCTCCATTGAACAGTTTTCTGCTGGCTAACCGACATTTCCAATTATATTATTCTATCTGGTGAACTAAATAAATATGTTTATTAGTATAGATTTGCTCTGTTATATTCTACTTACTCCTTTTACTACACATTCACATATAATTATTTGCAGTGCCCGACAGATAATGAAAATGATTAGAATTGACACCATTGCCTTTTGCATTTTTTGACGTTAAAATGTATCCACTTACTAACTCAAACATTGTAGGTTTTCACCACTCAAAGAGTACTGCTGAGTTATGCATATCTTTGCTATATCTACTGTTCAACTTATAATAAATAAAATACGTGAAAGGTACACTGCCAAGTAGTATTCTCTTTTATTGAAGATATAAACTCCTGAGGCTTCAGTACTCAAGGGAGGACATCTCCAAGAAGGATCTAGTGGAAAGACTGTTAAGTCTGATAAGGACAATAGACAAGTCTTTTCGCATAATCGTCCTTAAGGATGAGGTGCCAAGGATTTGAAATCTAGACTGGGTTTGCTGAATAATCAATCAATCAATAAGTATTCTCTTGAAACATTCCATTTGTGGTAGTGGTGTATTTCTCACTACAAATATTAGTGAAGATTTTTCTATTTCTATTTACACCTCTTACACGCACTATTTCAATGTAGATGCTGGTTCAATATAGCAAACTAGCACCTTGTCCAAATATTCAAACATTTTATTCAAATTTATTCAAAATTTGGATCTCATATCCCTAATATACAATACATTGAAATCGTTACGCCTATGATTTGAAGGTCCAACGTCAAATTTCCAAGATGACTTCAACTATAACGTCATGTTGCTGTGACGTAGGTGGCCCCTTCTTTATTGAAAATGATAATTTTTGATGTGTATTTTTTGTTGAAAATATCCATTTTTGTTCAACTCCGTATCCATCAAAACAGTTATCATGGAGAAATGGCATTTTGAATTAACTGTTGATTTCCCAGATCACTTTTCTCTAGAAATATTCTCCGGAAAGGAAAATCGATAATTCCGATGTCATTTTCCAGATTATGATACTATATATTCCGCTGAAAAATCGGTCCTATGTAAATATTCCATTCCGTCTTGAAATATGATTTATCGCCCTTTGTAAGGGATCCTCCCCGAATATGCTCGAAAACCAGGACAAGGAGAAATAGTATCTCTGGTCAAATTCGAATATCAAAAAGAATGGAAATAAAATAAATTGATGACATGGCCTTTCGCTATAATATGGAGTGTTGAAAATTGAGATTGAGGTAAATTTGGAATCATTATTTCCAGAAATGGCGAAGCAGCTGAATCCCAAGTGGAACGCAGATATTTACATATGAATATGTTTATCCTCAATGAGATTATTGGGAAAAATTGGGAGTTCACTGAAGCATTATGAAAATACACGCACAAAAATGTTTGGAAACAAGTCGTGGAATTATTGCATTAACAATATTTTGGACACTATGTATATAAAAATTATAGTACTGTTAAATTTTAGAATAGCCCCGTATTTCAAGCCATGAGTAACAATTCAACGTTGCTGCGACGAGTTCGAAAAAGTTCACAACCAAATATAATTGTGTGGCAGACCTTAAGAAAACGTTGTCGCAGCCCTGATTTGAACCAATTTGGTCACTAGTCTTTGGGGTTTTAAAACTTTTAGGTTTTAACTTGAGGGAGCAGTCAGTCGTTTCCTGAACATTGCATAACTCACTTTCCGAAATTTTCAATCAATAAGTACTTAAGGAAAACTTTTTGACATCTATCCATCATATATATAATGCTTATATTGCCGAAAAATAAGGATTTCGAAACAGAAATTATCAACGCATTTCATTCAACTGTCAAATATACTACCTAGTATCGTTCGCCAAGCACATTTAATCCGTGGCGAGTTTCTCAAAATTCCAAAAAAAAATGAAGCACTTGATGGACAATGTTTGAAACTAATATTTCTTGGAACGTCCAACGAACGCTATATTTTTTTCCTACGACCATACAGGAAATTAACATATATCGCACTCTCTACTCTGGCGGAAAGTTTCTCATATCATCATAGTGACGCGAACCGTGCGTTATGATATCACCTTAGTGTGATATCATATCACACGGTTCGCATAAATTCGATTAACGTGGTCTTTTAAATTTACCCACGTAATAACTATAAATATAGCACAAAACACAATATATGTTCAAAAATTATTAAGATTCGCCAAATTTTGTGATAAAAAAAACAACTAGGTACGGCCCGAAATCGAATCGCGGTCTACTTCAGCATTCTCCGAATTGTCATGACGCGGATAGCTGTCAAATGTTGTTATTTTGGGTATATCTATAGTATAGCTGTAGGAATTTAAAAAAAATCAAATTATGAAGAATTAAAATGTGTTCTGCGTTATTTCGAAAATATTTTGCACTACAAACTGATTATTTTGAAAATAATCATGTTGTAGGTAGGTACAGTTATTGATGTTTTCAAAAGAATAAAACCATCATATTTCGTAAATTTATCACGTGATCGTAAAAAATATATACTAATTATAAAAGTGACAAATAATGAAGTAGGCTAATGTCAGAATTCTCACACAAAGCATGGAAATAGTTTTTGTGAAGTGTAAGTGAAATATGTATTACATAAAAGTGTGAACGAATCATAATTGTGAGATAAACTAGAAATAAAAAGTAGGTAGTAGTCCCGGTTCTTTATTATAGTGGAAGTTGATACTGATAGTAGCGAGAAGCCTAAGGTACTTTTTAAATATTTATGCACATTAAAAATAGTGTACATAACTCATTGCAAGGTGAATTTCACTCATTTCATTTCCGCACTCACCGATGTCAACATTACTTTCAAAAAAACCATTACGTTAAACAATATTTTTCACAATTATCGCATGGTCGTAGGAAAAATAGTGTACATTACTTGTGCGAAAGTGATTTTTCACACTCGTAGAAGTGTCTCACTCGGCTTGCGCCTCGACAATACTTCCCACTCGTGTGAAAAATGTCAATTTCCTCACTCGTTACGTAGGTAATATACTATGAATCATTTCTAGTACACAAATAAGGGCTTTCAATTTTCTTTTTACGTTTGTTTCATTCCAAATTCCAATGTCCCATTATGCATGACTTTTGCATTAGATAATATAACTCTATGCCTGAACGTCTCCTACGAACACGTTTGGAAAGCTCTTATCTGCGCTTTTTATCAATCAATTGTTTCGTCAGCTGTCATTTGCCGTGTTTATTTTTCCAATGTATATCTGTATTATCGCATACTCTAAAAACTTGGAATAATTATATTCCCAAAAGCATGGCTGACTATTTTAAGTTTGTATATGTAAAATTGAGCCTGCCTCCCACAAAGGGTTAACGTTAACTTTATTCAACTTCTTCCAATCTTATTTCATACTCACTTTATGAAGCAATTCGCAAATAGTATTGTACAAAATTGGAAAACAAAGAATATTATCATCTAAATATCTCAGCATCTTCTCTGAAATATTTGAAGAACGGTTAATTGCACTTAAAAATGACTTGAAAATTAACCTCTGGTAGTTGAATCCTAGGTATACAGTTAGCTCTCCCTTGGGAAAACTTTTAACATATCTTCAGGTGTCACTTGAATGTTTTTCAAACGTTTATTCCATAACTCAAGTTTTTTTTCCCTGGAGCCGTCCCTTCGCCGGTACCACCTCAGCCTCCTGGGCTTATTGTGGATACTCCTAGTGTTCTGACTACAACCTATTCAGCCATTCCGTTCCCTATATTAGCTCATACAGGTTCTTTGCTGGTTGGTTGTAGAAGTCTTCTGAAGTCATTTGGGGTCTACCATACAGTTTCTGCCTTCTGTGGTCCAGCGACTCACAGTTGCATAGTATATGCACAGCTGTTTCGGTATCCTTTTTGCATCTTCTGCATGTAAGGTCTCCGTTGTACAGCCCTATTTTGTTTAGGTGCTCCTTTGTGGGAAAGTGTCCCGTAAGTAGCCCCGTTATGGTGCGTAGTTTGTTCCTGCTCATTGAGAGCAGTTCTTTCGCTACTTTTTCTGATGGTTCTTTTATGAATATCTTCACATGTATTTGCCTGATCGTACTCTTCCAGTATTTATTGTGTTGTTCTTTCAACCACCCTTTTAACCATGACCTCGTTAAGCATCTGGGGATGCCCACAGCAGGCTCGGGTCCGTTCATTAGAGTTGACGATCCCACTCTTGCGAGTTCGTTAGCTTTTTCATTGCCTGCGATTCCTTTATGACCTGGGACCAACTCCAGTGTTACACTGTTCCGAGTCACCAGTCTTCTAAGTTCTTCGCCGCATTCCCATACTAGCCGAGATGTCACCCTAGAGCTCTGAAGTGCTTTAAGGGCGGCTTGACTGTCACTGTAGATCCCGATCTGCCTGTTGTTGTAGGCTCTCATATTATTAGCCATTGCACATATCTCTGCTTGAAATACAGAAGCGTATTTGCCAAGCGAGACGATCCCTTCATATTCGCTCGTCTTGCTGTATATGCCCGCTCCGGTGCCGAGTTCATTTTTTGATCCGTCTATATACCAGATCAGTTCATTCGCTCTACTAAGTGGTGGTCAAGCTCCTTTCAATCTTTGATGACAATCTCGAAGTTCTTGCGAAAGATATATTTGGTGGTCATTTGGTCTGTTGGCATTTTGAAAATGTCATCATCCACATGCCTTATCTCTGTGTGTCCTCTCCAATGTGCCACGTCATGGTCTGATGCTTTTTCCAGTCGGGTTAGTGCTGCCCTTGCTTCGCACATCATGATACAATGTAGCGGAGGAAGGTCTAGCATTGTCTCCAGTGCCGCTGTGCTCAAGTATTTACTACAAGTAGTTTGTTGGGTAAATGCTATAACAGCGTCGTGTTCCAGCTTTAGACATGCCTAACATTGTCGTTGCATAAGTGAGCAATTTCAACACGGAGTAGAACGTTATTTTTTGTGTATTATGATGGTCGTCATTAAAACGTCTCGAAATGCAGGCAATCACTCCAGATATAATCAACAATCCCATTAGTAGCTTTAAAGAGAAATTTTATCATTGTGAACAAACAAATGGCCTAGTACTTCTTGTGAAGTAGTACCGCAACCTAGCAAACTGTTCAATTGTAATATTTGTTAAGAAATGAAACCTGATTTTCAATTATTTTGTTACAATCAAGTGGTTCAATTGCGTGGTTAATTAGTACATAATCATTATTTTCTGTTAAAGGTACGTACTTTGAACAAATAATATTATAAGGGTGGTATCAGGTTTATTATCTGAACTTGGAATCACGTTACAATCATGTAAAATTTGAAGGAAGTTTGAATAATTGAAATTAAAATAGCTGATAGATTCTTTTGACATTTTATGGGTGAGTTGAGGGGCAGACAAACAAACAAACCTAGAGCGGGCCGGATAAGTTTTGCCATACAAACACAGGCCGTCGAAAGCTGCGAGCTGTCGCTCCAGATCTTCGAATGGGCGTGATATTTTTCCTTCAGGCAGTGTGAGTTTGTTGTGATGAAGTATGGATAACCATGAAGAGTTTAGTATCGAGATTATCAATACAGTGAACACTGAACAGCATAAGACGCTACACTTAAAGTAAAATGCTACATGGACAGAAGATCACGTAGCGAGTGGTTGCAGACTTTTGAAGTTTTAAAAAACACACTATTGACAGGAAATGAATGATTCTTCTCAATAACCACTTCGCTACCCAGTATCTCGTTGTAACTTTTCTACGAGAACTTTGTTCACAGCAGCAATTGGAGCAGATATTTAGCTCGCCATCCGGAATACACCCTAGTTTATGTGTAGCTGGCAGACTTACTATCGTTTTAGAGTCCAACTCCATAGACCAGAACTCTCAAATTCACGTTAATAATGTGCAGGCAGCGTCGATCCATGCCTTCAGTACAGTAATTACTGTCGTAAAAGGTCGGACGAGTTCCGTTAAGTGAAAAGTCCCCATTTTATATATAGTTGGGAAGTTGAAATCTGGATATGTGAACATATACAGGGTGTTCCAATTAGCCCCAATACCACCCAACTCAGTTTGAAAGGAAATAATATTCCCAAAATATTGGTGTATTTGAAAGTTTACATTTCACATCCAATTTTTTGTTTTCGCGTTCTTTCGTCGGTCTCATTCAATACGCTTCTCAATACTATAAAACATCTGTTAACAACTGAATACCACTTATCTCCTAATAATCTGGAGAAATTCACTCCTATTCAACAGAGTATCTCAATCTTTACATTGCGAAATAAATCAAACCAATCCCCTCGGAAATGTTAAGATTTCCATTTCGTTCTTCTTAGATTTCACTTTGCGTGGGTTTTTGGCATTATCACTGATTGAGACGTTTTAACTGGAGCCTATATTTAACTTTAATTAATTTTAATGTTTGTTTTTAAGGTTATCACAGATCACGTTTTCCAGTGATATAATAGCTATATTTGCGGGAAACAATCCACACTTATTCCGAATCTAAAGTATAGCGCATGAGGACCTGTATCTACATAAATTCAATTATACCGCGAACGGTCTAAGAACCACCCGAATCTGAACGAAAATATAATTAAAAAACCAAGGTATATTGAAAATATAGCTCAGATTTACCTTATACACTTAGAGTGGACTGCTATGATCGAGTTTAATATTTGCTTACGTTCAAAACCAAACAAGAAACAAGCTGAACAACCGTAAAATAAGAAAACAACTGACATATCGATCAATCGCGCATGATCAGCCGAACTTTTAGTACTAACCAAAATCAGATTACCGCTAGGACTGATTCCGAATCGATAACGAACCAATCCGATCCGATCCTCCAACACTAAACTATAAGTGAGAATTTAGAATTGTTTTTGATACTTTCCATAATGCGCATGCGAATAATCCCTGAACTGGTTCGGAATTGCATCCGCAAATAAACCTAATATATCATCCAAAGGTCCAGATTCACCAGGGTTGCAATACCAGCGAAAGCACACTTTCACCCTAAAGACTGAACTGTTTATAATAGTTATTTACGTAACTAATTATGAAAAGAGCGGTATTGTTCAACCAACGTAATATTTGCCAAAACGAGCGCTAGCAAGTTCTGCAAATTACGCGAGTTGAACAATGTCGCTCTCTTCATAACGTGTTTACGTACAACGTTTTATCTAATTCCTCGCTTTTATAATATTCAATAAAATCATCAATTACAATGGTTATATTAAAGTGGATTCAAATGATCCTGGAAGTATTGTTACTATAAAGTATTCACCCAGAAAATCGACTTACTTCGAATAACTGTGTCCTTAATAATGTTGATTTCAATATTTATATAAATCTTAAAATACTACTGAATTAAAATAATGGGGTAATCGGCAGTTTAAACAATGAAATAATAATAATTGTTAGTTTTGACAGTACCTACTTAATAAATCATTATTTGAAACTTAAGGGGCATCTACCAAATTCGACCTTGCACAATTATGCTTTGTATATTTTTTTGTTTCCCTACGTCCTCACGTTTAAGTTCACATGAGGAAAATTTTATTAGAAATATGAAAGCTCCGCAACATGTAGGTAGCCAAGCGGTCCAAGCGGATTTTGGTTCATGTACTACTCTATAAGCTTCGTCAGTACTGAACTGGGAGACCACCGAGACCGGCGAGCGTTGTATCAACAATGGAACGGCACGCGACTACCGAAGCAGAGAGACAATATCAGTCATAGAAGGATAGAAAAGCGAGAGATGGATTTTTATCCTATATTTTAGTGGTAGCAACCGAATTTCAATAAGGAATTGTACGGTCATAAGTAATTTGAGGATTCTGAGATTTTTATATAGTATTCATAAAGCTTCAAATTAGACTTCTTATCAATTAGTTTATCCATTTAATCCATATTTAATTGTTTACAAGGTCTCAAACTTTGCTTAATATGTGTAATTACTTCATGATTCGTATTTTTTTCAACAAAATTTGGTTAGCATTTCAAAGTTTTTATTCGATGAGAACTCTAAGTTCAACATTAATCTACATGATATATTTTTTTCTTAATTTTCAATACATCCATTACCTCAAAATTCTTTGCCAAAAATACTTCGATATTTTGTCAAATCGCTGCCGATAGATTCCCCTTAAACAGTTACGTAAAGTTTTACATAACTACTTTTCATAACTGATAAATGAATGTTATGAAGGAGCGACTTAAAGTGTCACATTGGATAGCGGAATTAGATAACAGTTATTCGCGTAATTAGTGGGATATGGACATTATTAGCGCACGCATGTGAAGTTTGCACGACGAGGCCATAGGCCGAGTGCTGTAATCACATAAGTGCGTCAATAATTCCTATCACACGTGTTACGTACAAAATTTTATCTACAACTGTTTATGAGTATTATTAACAGTACCTATATTATAAAATTAAAAACATTTCAGTCCAACGTATTTTTTATGATATTAACTGCAAACATATGGTACTGTGTATCATATTTTGTTACCATAGCAACAAAGACAATAGTTATGTCATCAAATTTTTAAAGTTGAATGAACAAATATCTATAAAAATGAGTTCAAGCGAAGACAATCTCCTTTCGGAAATTGATAATGCAGCTTCCAGTGTTATTTTAAATATTTAATTCTGGTATTAATATGTTTCTAGATTCTTATTATCGCACTAGTGCGGTAATGTATTGAAAAATGCACTAGTGCGGTAATATACGTCATTATGATAGTGAAAATAGTGTCATTTCGTACCCGTTACATGACAGTTGTAGATAAAAACTAATAATGCTCACTCATTTATGGATCAATTTGGCAAGATTAGCTCCAGTGGTATCAAAACTAGGTCTCGGCCTAGTTTAAAAACAATCTGGATACCGTGGCTTCCCGACCAGAATCACGTTGATGCTATGACGAGTACGTACTTCCGGTGCGTTTGTTGGGGGAAATTTTCAAAATCATGGAGCTATTAAGATGGAATTGAAACTCTTATTAATTTATGAATTATTCCCATGACACCTTGTACCACAATTGATAAATTTTGTAGTTCATATTTTGAAACATATCTACCCTGAAAATTATTCACGATTCCTTGAATAAAACCCTGTATTTGGAGTTTGATTGCTTCTCCATGTGAAAATTATTATCATCACCTCAAATATAAGCTTCACAAAATTTCGTGCTTTCACATCAGAAGCTGCTGTGCAGCTCCAGCCCAATAAACTGGTGTTGTGAAAGGTTTTCGAAGAGTTCTCATGCTCGAGGAATAAATTAGATAATTACAACGTCAGTTGCCATATGGCATCACGAAAAACGTGATATATCTAGTAGGAGTAATTGACTGTCGCGTAGCACGTGACCTTTAATGTCTCGTAGAGATTGCCTTATTCGTGACGCGAGAACGGTGATGATATTGCCTTTCGATTAAGGGAATAACAAGTTTACAGGGTGTAGCAATCAGTCAGCAAGTATAATAAAAGCTGACGTATGAGAAAGGAGAACATCCATGAGATTTTCTTGGAAGAGTTGGTTAGAAGAATTGAGTAAATTCCAATACTGTATTCATTTTGTACCACAACTAATTCATTAATACTGATTAAGCTATAAGAATTCTCCCAACGTAGATAATTCACTTCGCGTCTTAAGCTCAGACCCGCCCTTCGTTGATGGGCTAGGCCTAGGACAGGTCGATATTAACCAACAAGGGTGGACTTCCGGAAATCCAAAGACAAGATTATAGTCCTCCAATTACCTCGAGTAATGAGTACCCAAGCTGCCGTTTTAAGCAAGCTCAATTAATTTAACTGTCCCTTCAGACTAGCATTTGGTAGTCTATTTCACTACAAGCATCTCAGTTAAACTTAAATTTTATTCAATAGCACGGATTTGAACCGTGTTAGTACAGGAAGTTTCAATAATATCCTGTAGCTATTTATATAAATTCTTAAATTGTAATGAGAGCTTGCAGAAACGTATGGATGGATAAATAACCTTTTTCACTGATCAATGAAATGGAACTTCCCAAAGTATGTTTATAATGGACGGGGTAGTTACACAAGTTATTCTAAAATCATGCATTATATTTATCGAGTCGAACAACGTTCCTAAACTGTACGAAATATATAATAGTTATTTATGTAACTAGTGTGTAAAGTAGCCTTTTTTTGACGAATGTGAATATTGTCGCATGAGCCGCAGACGCACTATCATCTTCCATTTCAATGATGTTAAAAGGAAACTTTTTATATTCGTCCAAGTTTACAGCATTATATCAACAGAAGTTTACTTAGTTTTGTTGCGGACCGTAAAGTTTATGTTATACCTTAATGTCGAGGCACCTGTTACTTTAACGAGGATCCATTCGGTCAGTTTTAATATGAATGATAGTCTTTATTTAGATAATGTTGAATCAGCAAAAGTTTTTGAAATATCGTGTATTGCTGATGCGAAACAGAATTGGCTAGTTAATAGAGTTTGTTATTATTCCAAAACAGCTAAAAAAGGAATAGAATAAACTGTTATAACCAGCATAGAGATATTTTATATGAGAACTAAACAAGAAAATATAAGTTATAATAATTCGCTCGCTCTCGAAATTGTTATAAACATTCATACGAAAAAAGTAAGCCATTTTTTAAGTTTTTTGTTAAGAACACGAAAGCTTATTGTGTAATCGTAATGATGTCAAAAGACGAATTGTAGATAAATAAAAATACGAATACAACGCATTTTTCAGCGAAGTGATTGGATGATAATTAGGAGCAAGTGAAATTCGAAAAAAACTGTTTGCCACCCCCTTTTCTCCCTTCACTAGAGTTGAGGTGACAAAGGGGGGTTTCCTGAACAATATCAAGATATGAATAGAACGTACCTAGTTTCTCAACGGGGTCAAGGTGAAATAAATAGACAATAATTATGAATGGTTTTAACAATTGGTTTACGTTGAACAAAAACAAAATTTGATAGCCACACAGTTTTCACAAATTACACTTCTCTAGATGTAGAGTAGGCTTGATGGTAGCTGGCTGGCTCTCGCAGTTGACCTACTTTTAGCTGTCGTTGTCAAGTGACAATTGAGGGCACGCTGTTGAATATCATGAGTAAAATTAAAATATGCAAGTGGACTCAGTTAGTATTATTGAGGTTTTCACCGTAGTTACAAGAAGGTTATATTGGCTTGATTTTAGATATGTATCGGAAGTTTTAACGTCCTACCGAATTGTGCGATGGAGTATAACCAATAATCCCTAAGAGTATTATCAGGCACTATGCTGTTCCAACACGCAACAGGCACAGCACAGTATGTGATAACATAATATATGGCCATACTTGTAGGGTCTGAGTTGGTGTGTATCCGATATGTCGAAGGATCTGTACGGAGGGGGTTGGTCCTATACTGGTGAGTTCTATTCGTTGATCAATAAGTACTAATATGTTAAAGACAATTCTGAAGAATGATGTGGAAGACTGAATAAACTATGAATAGTTCTATGGAAAAGACTGCGAAGAAGGGATCCTAGATGTAGTATGACCTTGAAGTTTTATCCTTTTCCCTGTTAGGAGAAAATACGCTAGTTGCGTTTGAATAACCACTTAAGGTATATATTAATTATTTCCAACAGGTTACGATTTTTGCTGGGTTAATTCCGTGAATATTTAGAAAGGGCACAAATCTTGAAATCACCAGACCATGAAATGGAGGATTAAAGACCAGTCCGATCCTCACAAGGTCACGGTCGGTCTTCTTCAACTTAATACCCCTAGGCATCAGATGAGAAGGTCAAAGGTTAATCTAATAACTAGCTGTATAGTTCATTGTCAGAAAATGTAAACATAACCAAATAAAATCTAGGCAATGATGATTGAATATTATTTATAATTACTGAAGTATCCGTATTAGACCAATATATAAGTACCAGGTGAGTGGTAAATTCCTTGTACATTCAAAAATACTACTCACCAATCCTGATAATAGTATACGTATACCGTATACGTAACGTGTGTGTGGTAAGTGCACGCACGAATTGAAAAGTTACGCACTCGCCGCTACGCGGCATCGTGCGTAATTCCGTGAGTGTGTAAAATGCTTTACAACACCAGTTACGTACTATACTTTACCTACGCCCTACTTGTACTTGTATTTTTATAAGAAGCATAAGAAATAACAGTTACATAATTAGAGGTGCTTGGTAAACTCCATCTCTATTAATCTATTGCCACATTAAAGAACTGACGTTCAATCATTATTAATATATTGTTGATAATTGAAAGTCCATTTTTCAATTATAATACATAATATATATTATATATATATTATAAATGTGGCCATATCGAATGTTTTCAAATAGTAAATTTTCAATAAAATGGTGACGTCTATTGACAGTTGCCAAGATGTTGCTAGGGAAGCCGTGCGATTTACTTTACAGCTGTGCGTTTTGTTTACAGTGCGTAATAGACGTCATTACATTGATACTGACTGTGTGTTATTGACTGATTACAAGGGGGGTCGTAGGTAAAAAGGTATTAACATTAAAATGTACCCTCAATACCCAACGTTAAATTGGAACCGTTAAATGTAAAATTTTACATTTTTTTAAAACCATATCTTTGTCGTTTCTCAAGCTATAGCGTTGAAGCTTCGTTTAAACATGTTGACAAAGAGCAGGTGCCATATGACAAGTACTTTTGTTGCGATTGGAGTTTTTGAAAGTAATATTTTGCAGTAAGTCTAGATTCGTTATGGAAAGTCCGATTTTTAGTTGGAAGACCTTTTTGGAAAATGAAGTTATAGAGCAACAAAAAGTATATTTTTCTACAACTTCGATAAATGTTCATTTTATAACCGTAACTTCAATCATAAACATGCATATTTTGTACAGAATTTCATTTTTTCATCGGCTGCTAGGCAAGTTGCTAAGCAGCAAATGCGGAATAGAATGTTTCGTGTTAGGTCTAGGTTCACTCTAAAATCACGACGACTACAGCTTGTCAAATTATGACGTCCAGCGACAAATTGATGAAATGTCAGCAGATCGTTTCTGTCAAAGTTTAAGTAGGTAACGAGAAATTTCATAGATGTTTTCTATGAATAAATTTTTTTAGGCTTCTATTTCTGTGTACCTATTAGAAATAACAATAAAGAAAATATTCACATATTTCTTCAATTTATATTTTAATTCTGATAGAAAGCCTATTAGCGGCGAATTCGGAGTAATGAAATATCAGTTTATTTCTTTCAAAGTTTTTACAATGTATCAAACGTGAACGATATGTTGTCGTAGAAAAAGTATGGTACGCAATTCGCAACAAAATGGCCATTTTGCACTCGTATGAATTGCAGCACTTGCCTTCGGCTCATGCTGCAAATTTCATACTCGTGCAAAATGAGCATCATTTTGTGCTCATTGCATAATATACTATTCCGATTTCTGATCAAATGCAACAAAGAAGGTCAAAAACTCTCGTGAATACAACAGAAAATAGTAGTTATCTCATATTTGGATGAAGTTTCAGTGCTTTTTGGGATGGATACAACAGGAAAAAATATAAGGAAGTTAAGAATATCCAATAAAGTGGTCAAATTATTGTGTTCAAGCTTAGCCTAAAATTTCATAGTATTTATAGCATAAAGGAATCTACATTGTCAGTGAATTTTTTTCCTTCTCACAGTAATAGGTTTTCCAAACTTTTTAGAAACCGTGGAGTGGAAACATAGTAAATCTGGAGGAATGAAGGGAAATTAGGTATTCTGTAGCAACGCCTTCAAAATAATTATACTTTATTGAAAATTTTCTCAACGGAGTTACAAAAGCCAGCGGCTAATACTAAATATTAGCTTACGCACATAACTAGATATTAAACGTGTATAGGTTTCAAAATTATACAACTGTTTGTTCTGTTGATCAAGTAACAGTTTATGTGTCTCTTAATCAGCTTTCCGAAACATCCAATTAATCAGCTTTATATAATGCGTTGACTGCTATCAAAATAAACATAGAGACATTAAGTGTTAGTTAGGCTTATGCATCTAGATTCGTAGACTAGTTCGAATGAAACAGATGAACATACACTATAATCAACTGTATTGCTATAATAAACATACGTCAAAAGAAGTTATCCATTATTATTTCATAAGAAATTTTGGAAAAATTAGTTTATGCTTTGATCTATGATTTTTTCCAAATAGTTCATTAGAAATGTCAGGAAAGAGTATTATCCATCAGATTATTAGAAATTCAATGAGAATTTCCAAAGTTACATAAAAAATTTAGCACCACTAGCAGTGGAATGTGCCGTTTAGCTCAGATACCAGTGAAGGGTGATTAGATGAATAATAGACACGTGGCACCTAATCCCGAGATGCTTCGAAAGATTTGATAGGGTCCTTTTCCCTCTCACTTTTTTGGGAATCAAACAACAATAATGTTTCATTTCGACGTTTCGGTAGCGCTCCAGCTACCGTTCTCAAGATTAATTAGTAATTAAATAATTTTTGGTCCCTATCTGACACAACGAAAAAATTTTACAACTAGAAAAAAAATATAATAACATTATTGTGGTTTGATTCCAAAAAAAAAGTTATGGAACAAGGAACGTACAGAAGATATTTGATAGTGTGTTATGCACTCGTATTTTATATAGATTTTGGTCATATGCTTTTCTGGAGTTTGAGGGTGAACCTGGATTCTACATGATCTATCATTTAACAATCTATTAAAATAAACTCTCCCAAAAAGTTATATACTTTTTTGCGCGATCGATCTTCTTGTTTATTTACAGCATCGGTTGTCAGGACGGTAGGTTGTGTTTACTGGTTTCAAAGTCTAACACGTCGGTAAGTAAATTACCTACCGACGTCTTAGCCCTACATACATTTAAGCGGTCCTAAATAATATATTACTCCATTCATTACTCGAAAGAAACAAAGTTTATTTATATTTTCTTTGAACAAAACCGAACAGAACAATATAAAAAAGTAATCAATAGCATAAAAACAATTTAACCAAAAGGCAAATTATATTTTAAACTGATCGAGAAATATAAATGTCACTTTTGACATTTCGTTCATTTCGAAGAAATTTAAATTATTTTATTCGAAATTTAATGCGATCGCGCAAAAAATGGTATGAGCATCTCGAACGTTAAGGATAATACCGGTCTTCAGCAAAATTGCTGTCAACACTGACATTTATACTTCTCGATCAGTTTAAAATATAATTTGCATTTTGGTGAAATTGTTTTCATGCTATTTATTACTTTTTATATTGTTCTGTTCGATTCTGTTCATTAGAAAATATCAATCTTCTTATTTTTTTGTTTCTTTTGTGTAATGAATGAAGTAATATATTATGTAGGACCAATTTAAATGTATGTAGGGCTAGGACGTAGTTTACTTACCGACGTCTGAACGGTAAGTAAATCACTTACCGACGTGTTAGACTTAGAAACCAGTAAACACAACCTACTGACCTGACAACCGATGCTGTAAATAAACAAAAAAGATGGATCGCGCAAAAATTCTTATCCCTTATCCAAAACATGAAATGCGCATGCGTATATGTCACTATAAGGACAGCACTATTACTGCTTGACCTTATAAAAGTTCCAATAACTCTCGATGTTTTAATTCACTCACACTCAGACCTAATAGTCCAGTAATTTAAGGCATTATAAGCCCCTATCTGCGGAAAAATTCCTAGTGAGCTGGATTTTTTTATACACCTTTACTACGGTGTTGTTATAAAGATGTGAAAAATCGACATCGATATCGTGCCGGCTAAAAAAGTTATGAAGGTCAAGAGGTCATGAAAATCAGTTTTTCGCAAACATCTCGCGACCTATTGCTCGGAGGTCAATAGCACCTAGTAAAATTATCTACAAAAATTGTCTTTTGCATTTCTGTGTAAAATCAACCGTTTTTGGAGTAGAGCGCTGCGAAAGCGACTAGAATGCACTCACATACGCTATTGTATACCGTACACCAAGGCGTTGCGAGACCTGCCCCTTTATGCCTGTTACTGCCTGTCGGACTGTGTTTAGTTCAGTTGAAAATTATTTCTTGAACGTTAAACACGCTATTTTAGTTATTTCCTGCCATTAAACAGTTTTTATCATGAGTGATAAATGTTTTATATGCAATGAATTAAGATCGGATGGTGATGTTGTAAAAATTAGGCGTGATCTACAAACATTGAAAAATGCTAGTGTCGCTAGCTGTCGGAGGTGAAAAATAATATACTATTGCCAATAACGACTTTATTACCACCAGCACCCGATGATCTACTGAGCACCATCTCTTGCAATTGTACGAAACGTTGTGGTGGCAAATGTGGTTGCAACAAAATTGGGTTGAGATGACGTTCAAAAGTTTGTGGACATTGTCATGGCCAGTCATGCTCAAACGCAGAGTCAACAAATGATGAAAGTGATGGAGATGTAGATGTCAATCTAGAAATGAGTCCACTCGACGTTTTGTCAGCAACTATTACAAATAGAGAAGCTGAAGATATCGACAATGAATAAAAAAAGTTATATACTAAAGTTTATTTTTTTTGTGTTTTCCAGAATTTCAATAAAAAATTATTTATTCTTGAATAAGGAAACCTTTTATTGAATATCATAGATTATGTCTTCCGGGAGTACCATGTAAAAAAACGAGCCTTGCATTCTTCCTCATAGGTGGTGAGGAAACGAGTGCATCGTCATGATATAGTCGCTTTCTCAGCGCTCTACGCCGAAGACGGTTGATTATACAGTAAAATGCAACAGACATTTTTTGTAGATAACTTCACTAGGAACAATTGCTGCTATTGACCTCCGAGCAATAGGTCGCAAGATATTTGCGAAAAACACCGTAATGAAGGTGTATACAAAAATCCAGCTCACTAGGAATTTTTCCGCAGATAAAATCTTAAATGGCTGGACTATGAAGGTTACTTCAAGTTTCAAATTATCTCCACAACAGAGAATTAAAGAACTTTTATTCTGCCGTGTTTAATGAAAACGCCGTAACCAACAAATTTACGATTTTCGGTTTTTGGTATTTTCTAATAAAACAATGCAATCTGCATCCATTTCTATCACCCAAAAAGCCGTATCTACATTAAAATTATGCGTTTTAACGTTCATTATTTTGCCGTATATACATTTATTGCACTTGCTACTAATATATTCACCGTAAGCAACAATTTTTAAGAGAAATTGCCGTATCCGCATATTTTTGTGCATATACGGCAAAATAATTTAAGAATAATAGCATTATGGTCTTAAAAAGGGACATCGTGTAGCCGTAAGTGATAAAACGAGTCAGCTGTTTTCAATATAAACCCAGGTTAGGGAAGTATTAGGTATTTTCGCAGTTTCCCAGGTCACAAAGGAATCGCAGGCAATGAAAAAGTTAACGAACTCGCAAGAGTAGGATCGTCAACTCTGATGAACGGACCCGAGCCTGCTGTGGGCATCCCCAGATGCTTAACGAGGTCATGGTTAAAAGAGTGGGTGAAAGAACAACACAATAAACACTGGAAGAATACGACCAGGCAAATACATGGGAAGAAATTCATAATAGAACCATCAGAAAAAGTAGCGAAAGAACTGATCTCAATGAGCAGGAACAAACTACTCACCATAACGGGGCTTCTTACGGGACACTTCCCCACAAAGAAGCACCTAAGCAAAATAGGGCTGTATAACGGAGACCTTACAGGCAGAAGATGCAAAAAGGATACCGAAACAGCTCTGCATATACTATGCAACTGTGAGTCGCTGGACCACAGAAGGCAGAAACTGTATGACAGAAACCAAATGACTCCAGAAGACTCCCACAACCAACCAGCAAAGAACCTGTATGAGCTAATACAGGGACCGGGTTGGCTGAATAGGTTGTAGTCAGAACACTAGGAGTATCCACAATAAGCCCAGGAGGCTGAGGTGGTGCCGGCGAAGGGACGGCTCCTTTTGAAAAAAAAAGTAATTAATATCTATTACTAAATACGGCAAAAAAAGTGAAATGTTATAATTCAAAATATTTGCAAATACGGTATATTCATTTAACAAATTATAGTTATATCTTAACTGCATGTGCCGTATGTACAAATGTCACAGGGCCATTCGCACCGATTATGCTAAAAAGTCATACTTAACTAAGTGACACTTATAATTTAAGTGGAACTTCGTTCGCGCCGTACCTCCCTTAACTAAGTGGGAGGTTCCATTTGACAACGCCGCAATTTTAAAATCTTTTTTTGAAAAAGAAGATTTTGTCAGGAATTAACCAATTAAGGGGTATCTACCAAATTCGACCTTGCACAATTATGCTTTGTATATTTTTTGTTTCCCTACGTCCTCACGTTTAAGTTCACATAACGAAAATTTTATTGAAAATTTTATTAGAAATATGAAAGCTCCGCAACATGTAGGTAGCCGAGCGGTCCAAGCGGATTTTGGTTCACGTACATCGTCAGTACTGAACTGGGAGACCGCCGAGACCGGCGAGCGTTGTATTGTATCAACAATGGAACGGCACGCGACTACCGAAGCAGAGAGACAATGTCAGTCATAGAAGGATAGAAAAGCGAGAGATGGATTTTTATCCGATATTTTAGTGGTAGCAACCGAATTTCAATAACGAATTGTACGGTCATAAGTAATTTGAGGATTCTGAGATTTTTATATAGGTAGTATTCATAAAGCTTCAAATTAGACCCCTTATAAATTAGTTTTTCCATTCAATCCATATTTAATTCTTTACAAGGGCTTAAACTTTGCTTAATATGTGTATTTTCCATATTTTTTTCAACAAAATTTGGTTAGCATTTCAAAGTTTTTATTCAATGAGAACTCTAAGTTCAACATTAATCTACATGATATATTTTTTTCTTAATTTTCAATACATCCATTACTTCAAAATTCTTTGCCAAAAATACTCCGATATTTTGTCAAATCGCTGCCGATAGATTCCCCTTAACGGCAGTTTGATCCACTTATCAAAACGTCAAAAACAAAGATGACACCAAATAATATTAAACGCATATAGATCAAACTGGATCAAACGACTACCGTTAATTGGTTAATTCCTGACAAGATCTTCTTTTTCAAAAAAAGATTTTAAGAATTGCGGCGTCGTCAAATGGAACCTCCCACTTAGTTAAGGGAGGTACGGCGCGAACGAAGTTCTACCTAAATTATAAGTGTCACTTAGCTAAGTATGACTTTTTAGGATAATCGGTGCGAATGGCCCTTACTCAGTTCTAAACTGTCATAAATCAACTTCAAAATTAGTATTTCGAGGTTAAGTGAAACTTTAAGCCGTGGATATTCCGAGCTTAGTTAAGGTATCCTTAACGTCGCGTTAAGGGTGCCTTTAAATACGGTGCGAACGACTAAGTGACACTTAGTGGATTTGAGTGACACTTAACGTTTAAGTGTAACCGGTGCGAATGGCCCTTAATGGTATAAAAATAAAAACACACACATTGATAAATAGTAGTTTACCTAACTAGTGCGGAAAGTGATACTTTTCCGCACGCTATTGCAGATGGCCGAACGACGCTTTAGCGGAGTTCGGCGAGCAATCGCGTGCGGAAAAGTCACTTTACGCACGTGTTAGGTACACTATTTTTTCTACTAGCATGCGGAAATAAGCTCAAAAGTTAACATAAAGAAACATTTCCTATTAAATACATATCAACAAACTAATTATTATTATTTGACATTCATTCAATGAGGCTTATACCAAGGCCATTTAAAAATGATTAAAAAATAAGTTTTTTTTTATTGAAAATTATAGCAGAATTATAATAAATCTATCAATTTTTCAGTCATTTGGTAAACTACAATCATACAAATATGTATTTTAAATATTCAAATGTCAGTATACTCCCCAAAAACTTGACAAATTTACTTTTCCGCACTAGTGCGGAAAAGTGACTCTTTCCGCACGCTTTTTAGTGCGGAAAAGATTCACTTTCCGCACGTTAGTAGAAAAAATATTTTGTTGCTTTTACTTGTTTTTTACCTCAAATATCAAATTCTATTCTTTAAAAAATGGCAATGGCACAAAGTAAAACAGAAAATTTAAATTCTCTCAAAACGAGATTTATGCAGATACGGCGTTTTCATTAACGATGGCAGTATTGACGTTTGGGAATGTACCATCAATGAAACTTGTATTGGTTGCATGCTTCCCTTTTTCTGTTCAGCCAAGAATTTCATAGTTAATAATTGTTAGGTATTCAAAGAATAATTCAAACATTTTTCAACAAACTGGTAGTTAATAATGCGCAAGTTTTAATCAAGATCAAGCATTCGAGTAGATTTTAATCATAAAAGGAACTTCAAACAGTGTTTGCGACGTCAACCCATTATTAAGTCAAAGTACACAACGTAAAAGCAAATATGATCGGCGACTGGTATAAAATTACGTTAAAATATGCCTAGTTACGAAATACCTCACAACGGACGGTAAAAATCGTTAAAGCAGAGTACTAAATTGCTATGAAACATGAAGTAGGGCCGAAACTGTCAGCAATCGTTTTTATAAGACCAGTCCCTATAAAAATTTTTAAGCATAATATTCCACCGAGTTTAATAGAAAAAAACATCATCGGCAAACAGTTTTGTCAAATTATGCTATGAAAAATCATTTATGACCAGAGATAATGGGGCTGAGATAAATTGCTTACAGTACAGCATCTCAAGATTACCCACTAAATAGTACTGTAATATTTGAGGCTAATTTATTTGGATCATTACCTTTGGAAAGTATTAAAATGCGCTCTGTGTTTGATATTAATGTATTTATTGACCTTCACTTCACTTTTGCTGAAAATTCTTCAATACGTTGCTTATTGCAATAAAATAAGTAATAGTTCATAAAAAAATTAAGAACATGCTTTATGAGTAATCTAACTGAGAAGTGAAAAGTAATTTTTACTTTAAAAACAAAAAAATTAATGTCATTATGGTATATAAAAGCTTCAAACTATAATTTCCTCACAGTAAATAGGAGATCTTTACTTCTTCCTCAAGAAATTTTATCGGGAATGCCAAATTTTTCTAGCGAATTGCGGAAGAAGAGCTGTGTTCAAATCCAAATAATACCAACATGTCTTTATACTTGTCACTTTCAACAGCATTATAAAGTGCATGGAAGGAGAATGAAAAACGTCGTCTGCTACAAATAAATGTATTGCATTGCGTATCTTCCCAAACTCCTCAATCAACGCTAAAATTTTGAATCCTGTCAGCGAATTATTTCTCTCTTCGCTGGCCAAATTCTAACAATCCTATATATATTGATATCAAATAAAATCAAATCATATTATTTTTTTATTGGTGAACCATTTTACCTATTCAAAGCACGGCTCAGCGTGTTTAAACCGAACTTTAAAAAACGCGCGTGTTTTAAAGTTACCGCGGCAACATCAACAACTCGAGAAACGAAGTCTAAATCTATGGTATAATGGCCATATTCTCCGTCTCAAGCTTAAGCTGCACTTAGTTAAGCCAGGCTGAAATGTAAAGCTCGGCTTAAATTATGTTATCATGCACCGTAGATAAATAAATGAGGCTTTGTTAAGCCATACATAAATTTGGCAACACCCTAAAAATCTTGAAATGTAAAGTCAACCTAACCTAGAAACTGTCAACAAATGTTAATTTCGTTTTCTACAAGTTTCAAAAGAACGCATTTTTTTATTATTATTAAACATGAATTCAATTTTTGATGAAAAAGTTAAGGTGAGACGGGTAGCGAATTTTACAAGTACTGAAAAACTGCACTTGATGAATTTAATTGACAATAAATACGCATGTATATTGGAAGACAAAAAAAACCGACAGGACATCTACTCAAAAATAGGGCCTGCAATTAATCAAAAACGAATTTAATTCGTCATCTAGCTCCGGCATATATAGAAGGTACAAGAAACTTAGATATACATAATGTCAAAATATCTGGCTTAACAAGATAAGCCCTCAATTTTGAGGGCTCAACTTAAACCAGGCTTAAAGTGAGCTGAACGTACGGCGCATACCAAATGTGCCTTGAAAACAGGCTTAAGCTCTAAGCTTGGCTCAATTGCATACGGAGAATATGGCCATAAATCATGTCTGAATGACAATTTTTTCATCCTGACAGGAGTAGTTTGTAACTTCAAAACTTTCATTCGAGCAATATTTAACAATGTCAAATTTATAAATTAAAATGGAAAGTGCCGTTGGTATTGGTTGAAATATTACTATTTTGATTTTTCAAATCTTAGGAAATTGTATTTAAATTAATACTATTGACATTCACAGAACTCAATAAGGTTGAACTTCCATCAAAATACAATTTAGTTAATGTTTTTGTCGTTTCCATGACTACGCTAGGTATACATCATATACATCACTAATTCAACCATTTGACATTTAGTTCTTATTACCACCTATGATTTCCATTTCTTGTTGTTGCAGTAGTTATAGTCCAGTATTTATAATTTCAAAGTGCACCAATAAAAAAAATAGCGGGGCGACGACCCAGCACTGTAGTGGAAAATCGAAAAATCGCGCGTGTTTTGAAGACCTCAATTTCCACTTATACTTCAATATACTATTTTGGGTCTGGCTCGCCTTTTGGCCACCCATCGTTTTGTCACAGGATCTCAGGCTCCCAAATATAGAGTTGGTAGCCATATAACATTGGAGCGTGATTATGAAATTTGACACCCCATGAGCCCCTTCTTATACGTCCCTGATGGGTTGAGAAGGCATAATTTTCGACAAAAATTACATCCTCGCACTTCGAAGTCTTCTTAACCCAATTTGGAAGCCCAAAAACATTTCTGTGGACATCTCAAATTTTGAACTCACCCATAAAATGGATTCAAAGCCCCCGAGTGGAACAATATGTGACCCGCTTGGGGCGGTAGTCTTATGAATTATATTGTACCTTGTTGAAAAATGCTGTGAAATTTGGGGGGGGGGAAAGATGGCGAGCGGCATCGAGATATTGATCAACTTTAAATATCATGTCTCAATGAACAATTTGCAAGTGAAATACCACGGTCGGACCTTTCCGACCAAGTTCGAAGTTTTGGGATTTTTAAGCTTACTTGGACGCGACTATATGATAGAATCTTGAAATAATTCACTTAGACTGGTAGCTTGAAAACTCGTTCATTTGAATTCGCGATTTATGTAAATTTTGCCCCATTTTATTTATCGTTTTTTTCCTGACTATATAGATGACTGGGATATTAAAGGAGTCTGACAAAGTTCATGTAGCCGATGTTTACATTTGGCCTTAGCACCGCCACTGCTTTCAAATCATATTAAATTAGCTTGAAATTTCACTGTTTTAACAAAAATATAAAGTTTGCTAACTTTAAAATGGTAAATTCGGTTGATATTACCCATTAATAAACAACTGTTTCGCAGGTACTCCTACCGAAAACTGATGTATAAAATATCGAACAATCTAAATAGCTAGATTTTATCACTAGTTAAACGACCAAGGGGTATTGAAACTTTACGTGATACGCCACAAATGTTGCACAGCCTATCACACGCCATTGAGTAATTGTTACACCACCAGGATAATTTACGTGAAGTTTCCTCCAGAGGCAAAATAATTGTGTAACAAATATTATTAACACCGATCACTTGAACTAAATCAGTATATACTATAACATGCAATCAGTATGGGTGTTATAATAATAGTCTGACTTTGATTGCTCTTTTAAGTTAGTTGTAAATGTTTCCATTTCACAAAAACTAGTTGAATAAACTGATAAAACTGAATAGACTGAAAAATGTCATTGGCAAGAACTATTTCCTATACAGTATGGAAAAGAGAAATGGCGAAACGCTTAAAATTTTAATTGCAAATTAACATTCTTCAACGTGACAATCTTATCCCTTCCTCATTTGATTCAGTTTCATTTGTGACTTTCCAGGCATTTTTATCTCACAAATACGTTGATATGCTTGTATTCCAGTTTGGGAGTGGATTTTTTTTTCTTTTTCAGGTTTAAGTGTTACATATATACTGATGATGGTTATAACTAACCAAAACTATTAGCGAGTTGATTGGTTCTATTGAGGATAAGTATACACAGATATTTTGGTGTGTCTTTGGGCGAGTTGTACCAAACACCTAAACTCGGTTTAATGATGACGCATAACCATATACACCGACAGTCAGGCAGCAATTAAAGCCCTG
>CAJUYG010001400.1:0-25148 GCA_910591675.1 Galerucella calmariensis
AATAAAATAAAGTTAATTTTGGATTTTTAGGCAATATTAGAGCTTAATCATGTCACATGTGCCAAAAGAATATATATAAAGTTTTCAAATGCGTTCATCAGTGAGCTATATATTGTCAAGTAGTATAAGTGAGCCAAAAATGTCTCACCCAGATTATGATCAGTACTCCCATGATCATGCTGCTCTTCTTGTTCTTGTAAAACATATAGGGAATCAGTTAAAACAAAAAATATTTTCAAAATTCTATGAACGAATTAACAAACTTAGTAGCGTTAGAATTACTGATTCAACTGGAGCAGTTAGAAATATTTTAATACGTTATATCAAGGAACATCCTGTGGAAAATAACGATTGGGGAGACTTTCAAACACATAGACGTTTATTAGGACTTATATCTCTAGGAAAGTATGATTCACAGCAAGAATTGAATGAAATATGTAGGGTACATGAAAGTTTAAAAGTCAAATACAATGCAACTCTATTTGATTCAAGATGTATTTTGTTTGGTCCTACTAAAGATACTGAATCTCCTGTTGATGACAATCCAACATCAAGTAGCTCTGCAGATAGTGACATTTCTAGTGATTGTCCTGTAGAAAAATTTACTACACCTAGTAATTTCAAAACTAGAGCTTTATTCTATGATATTTCTTCGGCTTGTTCTGATTTAGACAATCAGTTGAATGAGTTCATCAACTCACTCTTTTGGGTATTGGATTCTAAACGAGTTGAAAGATCAAGAGAAAAGTTGGAAAGAGTAAGTCTATTATTAGCACCATTTGAAAAAAGAGATTTTGTGGGTTTAGATATGGAATCAAGAAATAATAAAAAAAGGTGTACAGGTAATTTTGTATTTGTTAATTAGTACTGTTTTCTCTTGACAGGATTTGTTCACTACTAGGATAATGCATATTGTATTTTGAGAAAATGAAGTTGAAATTTTGTTGTATTGATTATATAGAACTATAATTCAGAACAATAATAGTATGTTTTCCATAGGGAGGATGACTAAGCACCTTGGAGACCTATGTTTACAAACTGGTCTATTAACAGAAAGCTTAGCTTATTATGCTCAAGCAGCAGATGTTTTAAAATCTGTAAATGATTGGCTGTGGCTTGGAGCAGCATATGAAGGCCTTTGTGCAGCTTCAGCTTTAGCTCTGTATCCTGATATGCAAAGAAATATTCCATTACATAGAAATGCCAGTTTGCAAGAGGGATCACCTCGCAAATCAAGTCAAACTCCTCCAGCAATTGTTTTAAGTGTTAAAAAAATGATTACAAATACTTTAGCACCAGAAGATATTTCCAAAAAATATAGAGAAGCAATTATACATTATAGTAAGTACCAAAATGCCGGCATTATTGAAACAGAAGCAAGTTTCAAAGCTGCAAGGATCACTGTAGAACAAAATCATGCCCTACAAGCTGCAAGCTTTTTACAAAATGTTGTCTATATAAATTTGCAGTTATCTGAAATGGAAAAAATTCAGAGATTTGAGACATTAGCTGATTTATACTCACAAATTGGATTTTGTAGAAAAGCAGCTTTTTGTTTACGTTTGGCTGCTACAAGGTAAGTTTATACATCATCAAAAGCGTAGTTTTATTTTTCTATCTTTAAGATATGTGTCTCCTCAAAATACAGCCCCTAATTGGGGTCGCTGTTATGCTTTGATGTTACAAAGTCTACCTGGGCACAATTTAAATTTAGACCCTGTTGAAATGAGGGTTGTAGATCAAGGATGGCCAGTACTGCAAATCCAACTCATGCAGGTATTTTAAAGGTTGTAATATATGTTTTAATAACAACTACAATTATGTGTTATTTAGGAATTAGTTGTTGCTGCGAGAAGAACTGGACATTCAGCCTTAGCAACAAGACATATGACATACCTTCTTCAAACCATGTGGGCACACTTAAGGTATTAACCTATATATTTTCAAATTAAGTATTGATATAAACATTAAAATCCATGTAAATATATTCTGAATTTGTTCAAGTTCTACCGAACAGAAAGAACTAGCAGTGCAACTACAAAGTCTTTCAGCACAATGTGAAGGTTCTCCAGTTCCTCTAGTGCTTGAAAGTGGTCTAGTAGTGCCACCTGCAAATCTTACTGATATTCCAATATGTGCTGCTTTTACACCTAAAGATCTTCAAGCACATCTTAGACCAAAAAGGATAGAAAGTAATAAACAAGATACTGGACCATTTCTATTCACCCCTATTCATTTTGGAGGTGGTAGTTTAGATAGAAAATCAAGGCAAGCTAATACCAAGCTAGGTAATATCAAAGTAAATATACTTTGGCAAGTTTATCTGAAGCCGTGAGAGGAATGCAGTCGAAAACATTCAATATTGCCACGTTAAACTATGGAAAAGCTAATGTGCTAAATATGTAGTGATAATAATTAGAAAAGGGACTTTTTATTGTTAATAATGTCAACAATATGATTAAATGTTAATTCTTTATTGTGCTCGTTTCCTTGGATTTGTTCTATTAACAATATTTTTTCAATTTATGAATATTAAAAGATGAGCACTTTTCCAAATTTGTTATGGGCTTCCTCAAGCTCTGGCAGCGTTGTACGAAAACCATAATTACCACAACCTCCGAATTACATAATTGGTGATTTTTATTCTAAAGCTGACTTCTTATTGGCAAGCGCGTGTGTCTCACTTCCTCAATTGACTGATATTGATTTATCCAGTAGCGTATTGTCAGTGACCTTTGTATTTTCAGTTTTACTTGATAAAATAGGTACCGTACGCCATTTGCAAGTTTATGACAGATATGCGCCATGTTTCCTCGCCTCTTACCGATGCCCCGTAGCTTCAGATAAACTTGTCAAACTATACATATTGTAACGTTTTTATTTTCTTAGTTTTTGCCCCGTTAAATAAATTAATTATTTACGAATAATTTCTATCTAAGTACGGACCTGGCGTAATATTTTTCCTTGGAAGGTTGGGAAAAATGTTCTTATACGGTAATTCCGATAGCCAATAAAAATTAATAAAAGTATTCCGACAAAGGATTATGGTCCCTATAAATCTAATTTACGGTATTCAAAAGTAGTTTATATCGGTTATGATATTTTATAAATCTAACAATAGGTTTTTCCCGAGAGTCTGGTTAAGCGTCTTAACTTAATAAAAGTTATGACAGCAGTATCTTTTTGTGGGTATTTCCGAGGATTACTTATAGTTCTTGAAATATTTGTTCGCGGGGAAAAGGATTCTAAAGGTTACCTCCAGCCGAATCTCGTCAGAAAGTGACAGTCTGCGTTGAGTCGGCGATAAGTGATCAGAAAGTGAAGTCTACGTTAAGTGATGAGGATGATTAGTTGAATCTCCCAACTATTGAGATGCTGACTTAATGGTTGTGTACAGGTGGGATGCTGCTATCAAAGGAGTTGTGTTTTTATTTTGTGAAGATAATCTAATAGAGTAGTGATAAATAAATTGTATCCAATGAAACGGAAGAATATAATTAAACCCTTTAAAACCATTCAATTGTGGACACTGCATGTGTTTTATAATTTTTTGTAATTTTTAAGATTTCCTTTGGGTACAGAATGAAATTTGTGAAGTAGAATTAAAACTGGTTGATCCATTACCATTTGAACTAAAAGTATCCAACATGAGACTGTTAACAGGTGGTACAGTATTTGAATCAATACCAGAAACAGTTGTTTTACCACCAGATGTTCCAACGTCTTTGACTCTTAGTGGTTGGGCTCGGGAAAGTGGAGAATTAGAATTATCTGGATATAGTACTCATACTTTAGGTGTAAAATCAAACTGTAGACTGCGTCATATGGCTTCTAATATGAACTTCCCGCCTTATTATAAAGTACAAGTTGTGCCAGCTCTACCACTACTAGAGGTAGGTAATTTTTTCTATTTGAAAAATTAAAATCAGCTCTTATTGTTTATAGAAAATATAATATTAACGCACTCTATAAGTCTGTACAGAAAGTACGAGGAGTAATAAACCCTAATTAAGTATGCAAAACCTTTACAGGGAGCACCATGAAATTTTTGATAAATCTCTTACTTTAAATTACATTTCTTCCGTAAATCTAAAAACCAGGTAGATCGACCCCGTATTTGTTTCAGTTGTAGCAAAATTTAGGGTTTCTTCATTGTTAAAGGATTAGCAGATAAGCAATAACGCAATGCAGTGGTGTGTATTTTGGGAAAAAAATACGTTTTAAATTATAATATAATAAAAAATGAAAAGAAATAATTATTGGAATACATTTATTACTTACATTTTATTCTATATCCGACTCGGAAGAGGAAGAATCGTTGTTGACATTAATAATAATAGGGTCGATTAAATCATCACAAATATTGTCAATTTTCAACATATTTGCCTCTACTTTGATAACATGCTCGATACAGTTTGTCCAATTTTCCTTACTAACATGACTTACAGCACTCTCAAACAATTTCACAACATCGTTTATTTTAAAAGTAGTATTTTTTTTCCAACTTCCCCCTTTACCTGAGCCCATATTAATTCTATGGGATTAAGTTCACAATGATAAGGGGGAAGTCGAAGAACTAATATACCACGAGAAGAAGCCATTTCTTCTACAAAGTAGGTTTTGTATTTATTCTTGTTCATTTTTGCAATTCTATAAAGTTCTTTCCTTAGTGGATCTTTTGGAAACTTGATATTTTTCGAAATAAGCCACTCCAAAAGCTCTGCTTTACGCCAACGACTTGTGGGCAATGCTTCTCGTAACCGTGAATGGTAACTTGCGTTGTCCATAACAATAACAGCCCCTTTTGGAATCAGATCCAACATTTGAACAAACCATTCCTCGAAGACATCCCCATTCATATCTTCGTGATAGTCCCCCGTGCGTTTTGAAATAAAAGTTAATAATCCACCATCAACAAAACCTTCAGAACTTCCAACATGGACAATGATAAGTCTTTTTCCTTTTCCAGATGGTGGCTGCAAACCTAACGACAAACCTTCCACGAATGCCTGCCTTCCGCTTTTAATGTTTTCATCTTGCCAAAATTTGGAAACTGTATATCCAGCATTTATACACACATTGGTTTGTTTTCTATTATGAATAAACTGTGTTGTCTTTCTTTATCAAACTTACTAAAATTTATGTACCTCCATCACTTTTTTTTAATTAAAATTAGTACTACCCGTTACCTCTGACCTAAATCGTATATTCTTTAGCATAGCTGCAACTCATTCGTTCAATACAAAATGTACCTTACGGTATACCCTCTTAAAATATATTTTGGTACGTCTATGAAATCTACCTAAATGAATGATTTATTACTCCTCGTACTTTCTGTACAGACTATAAAGATCTTGAGCGCAGTACCTATCTTTTTGTCTTGTACATTCGCTCTTTTTTGAGAGATTAGTGTGAAAAGTTTTATTTCTTGCAGGTATCAACATCGTTACCTACTATCTCTACATTTTCCAATTTCCATGACGAAAATACCGTTACATCGGGAACAGCAAGTTTATATCATGGAGAAAGTACCGAATGTATTGTTACTTTGAAAAATAATAGTGAAGTCCCTGTAGATATGTTAGAAGTAGAGATTAACAGTATCTTAGAAACATCACTCCAGAACCAGATGTTCAGTTGGAATAATGACGATATCAAGAAGTTGTTACCAATTGCTCCAGGTGCAACTGTAACTGTCTCATTGTATTTACATTCGGCTGCCAACTTTTTAGCACCAAACGCTGCTATATCTCCGACTATTCCACATGACATGAGCAGTGGACCTTTCAGCAGTATGACCACTTCCTTACCCGGTATATTTATGCATATTCTGTTGTTTTCTTAGCATTATTATAATTTTTATTTATAGGAGGATCTCTTCCTTCACGATTTAATTCAAGTATTCGTTCATCTAACTCTGGTCAGTCGAGTTTAGTAGGTGGTCTAACAACTATTTTCCAACAACAACCATCCACTTTGCAAATTGAAGCACAATTGAAATTAAAATATAGTGGATCTGAAGGAATGGCTGCTGAATACTGTAGAACATGCTCAGTATTGTTTATGTTGGAAATGTTGCCATCCTTACAGATTACTAATTGGGACGTACTTCCTGCTGAAACGTAAGTAATCAATGTTAAATAATTAGATTTATGGGTCAAATTAAAACAACTCGTCTGATTATATAATTTGCCTTTGTCTATCCCAGATTTATTGAATATTTAAACAAATAAAACATTTTAAATTTCAGTCATTCTCAGTTTTACCTTGTGCTAGACATAGCCAATTTAACATCCCAAGAGATGGAGCTGCAATACACTCCTTCTAAAACGATGCTTATAGAAGGACAAGAAAGCTGTAGAGTTCCAATTCCCGTCGATAGATGTCCTTTATCTAAGCTGACGGGACTTTTTCAAGAATCAGACGAACATGCGGATGCAAAGAATGACATCGACGTGAACAAAATTTGCTCCGAACACGTTACAGATCTGGTTAATTTAAAATGGCACTTACTAAGTACAGATTCGCGAGGAGTGGCTTCGTTAAAAGGAATTCATTTAACACCGAGAATGTTGGACGTTGTGAGGATGTCCCCTCTCGATTGGGGTGAGTAGAAACAAAAAAAAATGACTTTTCTTAATAGAGTACACGCATATTTCATATTTTGCTTAGATATTAATTTGTAATAGTAAAGTTGATATCAAAAATAACTCATAATAGGGAATAAACCAGTTTCCATTGGAAATTACTTCCAAATTTTAAAATAAAATTCAAATTTCAATGCACTTGCCGACCACCACCCGAGGATTTCCGAACGCTATCGATGATACGTGTGATGTCATACAATTTGTTTACTTTTGTCAATATGGCCAGTATTGCATTAGGTTTTGTGTTTATATTGTATTTTAATTAACTATTAGTTGCTTCATCGACGTAAAAATATCATTTATATGTTTGTTAGAGACCATTACGAGTTTGTGTGTGCTTTTTTTATTTCTACAAGTCAACGTAAAGTGGAAATTGTACATAAATATTCGATATTTGCGAAGATATTTTAAGACTTTTGAAAGAAAATATTTTGTCTGGAGTTTTAATAGACGCTGATTTACACTGTGGAACAATGCAATACTTGGAATAGCAAGTTTTTTTCGGCTTTATCCATTTTTAAAGTTCCCAGAAACAAATAAGGTCACAAAAACTCAGATTGTGATACACGAATAAGAACGTAGACAAATCGGGTGACGTCAACGGATGGGGCAGCCATCTTTATGACGTAAAGCGCGTTTTGGCGGACTTTCAAATTTTATGATTTTAAAGTCGTTTTAAAAGTAGAGTTTAGATTTTTTTGAAAAAATAGGTATGCAAGGTAGGAGACCTGATAAAGCGTCAATTCCCACCAATAGCGAAATTTATGCTTATAATTGTTTGAAAATATTTTTTTAGAAGTTAAAATTAATGGTGACGTCGTTAAAGCTCAAGAAGAAGTTACTTGTGATGCTGGAGAATGTTTAGAATTGAAAATGGCTGTTGTTAATAGTTTAGAAAAAACTTTGCGTCATGTTACAATGACTATTCAATTTTACCAAGATTATGAAAATGGTACGCTGAATTATAGAATGGATACTAGGTTAGCTATGGCTGGTTCTACTAAGTAAGTAAACATTTGTGCTCAATCTTTATTTTTGCACCCACTCTCCTCTTTGCTTTCCGCCGAAATAATCAACATATTGATGATAATTATCTCGGTTCCATCCGTTAATATTGTTCTTTTCATTTTTTCTCTATCCCCATTGATTTTTTTGAATGTATTTTTTGTTTCAGCATTACTTTGATACTTTTGTTCATTTTGCAGGAAATCGTTCTCGGAGTTACAGCCTCAAGATAAAGTCAATCACGAGTGCAATGTAATATTTTTCACTCCTGGTCATTACAAACTCGACATTCAGTGCTGTGCCCCAGAAAGTCTGACGTCGTCTAAAGTTAATTCGTTGATTTCTACGGGTCATATATGGCGGTTCACACCTACTGTTTCATTCCAAGTTAATTAAGATTAATAAAATGTTAAAAAAATTGTTTTTCTCAAAACCACCTTATAATATAATTTATAAGCTTTTTCAACACCTAGAACCACTATTCAGGTCAACCAAAAATGAGCTAAGTGGTTACTTGTGTGAAAATAATTGATTATTGTGATTATGATACTCTGGAAAAAAAGCCACCTGCATAAAACTGGGGTTTCAGCTGCAGACTTTGTGGCATGGAAATTGATAAACCATCCATTCACTTACTCGAACACAATCTCCTCAAAATCAGGCCAACCGTTTAGAAGTTCAGTATGAACCTGATTGCATCGCCACCTACTGAGACCAATTGTGGATCTAAACCATTTTTAAATCCACTTGCACACACAAAATTTCATTGAACAAAGTCCTGCCGTTTAGGAAGAGTTCAGTGACAAACACACACCCAGAAGAAATATATATGTTACCGTGAAAGACCGAAATCTGGTGAATGTCAACATTCTCAACGTTGCTTGACGTATGTCCGAAATATCGTTGAAATTTCATTATTCCTAACTTACACCGGCGATTGTCGACATTCAGGATGCACTCATGGTGTAAAAAAGATTTTTTTTTGAAATAAAAACATAAAAAATACATAGGTCTTTATTTACTAAAATAATATGAGAAAAGGGCGGGTGAAAAGCTGTTTCCAGGTACCATTTTTGTTAGCTAATCTATAAAAGTCTGAATTCTCTATTCCAACAACAACCGCCAACACATTTCGAGGGTCTGTACGACCACGGTCGACATCAGGGATTTGAATTCTTACGGTATCACCAATTTGGGCAGGAAGAAACTTTTTTTTTGAGGTTCGCAACATTTTTGTTGCTTGAAGTAGAAGATTCTCTTTTGCAGCTACTCTTTTTAAAGAAATTAGCTCGTGTTGTTCAGTCAGTGCTTGAGATGAAGATGTGCTAAGTGGCGGATCAGTTAGTACTTGAGATGAAGACGTGTCAGGTTGCGGGTCAGTCAGTGCTTGAGATGAAGACGTGCCAGGTTGCGGATCAGCTCCAATGGTATTTTCATTATCCATGTCTGTTTCAACATAAGCTTCTAGCTGTTCTTAGGTCTCAATGTTTGAAATTTGCCCGCGAGGGAGTGATGACGAGGGCTTCATAAGGACTCTGGCGTATTCCTTCGTGATAAGTTGTGTTTTTGGCGAATTGGACAAACGGCAAACCTTCCGACTACTTGTTTGAATCATTGTCTTGCATCCAAGCAGTTAACATATTTTGTATGTCCTGATTGGCTCTTTCAACTGAGCCTTGTGTTGGACAGTGACGTGCAGTGTCCGAGTGTCACCGGACCTCATTTGTGTTTGTCGACATATACCGGTGAAAGTCCGATTGTATAATGGAATTAAGAAATGTTCGGACTTTCACCAAGGCATTTGACATTTGTCGACATCCACCGGCGAATGTTGACATTCACTACTTTCGGTCTTTCACGGTAACATATATAAAGAAGATAAAAATCAAGTCCAATATTTATAGAAGAATGGCTAATGTGCACTTGAACTAAAAGTGCAATAAGTTTAATAAATACTGCATATAGCATAGCAAACATTTGTGATATAAAAAAATGTATATGCAGTTCTATTTAAACAAAATAAGATCACTGTAAGGTGATGGTCTAATGGCATGGAATATATTTATTACAAAATTATATTGTATGTAGTATGAGTATAAATAAAATATATAGTGAATATTATTGAGTATTCATTTTACATTATTATCTCTTAAAATTATCTAAAGTCTAAAGGTCTATACTCTTTAGTTTTTAGTGCTGGAAGTAACTAACGATTTCGAAAATCTTAATGTTCAATTTGGATAAGAATATTTTGCTAAAACATGCTATTTTCTTTTTCAATTTATACTTTAAGGATATTCATAAATAAAGGCAAATTATGCTGCAAGTCTCTCTACTGTTACCGTTGATATTAACCAAAACTTTTTGACAACATTGTAGCACATATTCCTTAAAGCCAAACCTTGGTCATTTTGGCTAAATGTGAAACTAAAATATAAACTTCTGACTAATTTAATAAATAAACTTATTTCAAAATAATATACACGTTTTGTAAACAAAATAAAAAACAGTTTCAACAAAATAAAAAACAGTTTCAACAAAATAAGTTAAGTAGATATTTCACATTATCTTTTGAAACACATTTCATAAGTTGGAGGTTTTTCAGGCATTTTTGTTAAATCAAGATCATCACTTTCAAACCAATTGATCTCTTCTTGTGTCAAATCTTCTAATTTTGAATAAATGCTTTGGTCAAATTGAGGTGGTGGTCCACTGATAGTATTATGAGTATTATTTTGAACATTATTACCAAATATATTTGTATTGTATCCTTGGGGTTGGGATGTTTCATTAGTTGTGGCAAAAACAAAGTTGGATGCTTGTCCAAATACAGCATTCTGTTGAGGTTGGTTAGGTACTAGTTGTGGATTTTGCATTGGATTAAATATATTTGTATTGGGGTTTACTAGTGTTTGTGGTTGAACATTTGATGGTGCAAATATGTTTGTTGCTGGAGAAACCTGTTGGAATGGAGAATTAGACTGACTTTGTGGAACAAATGGATTAGCTTGTTGATTGCTACTGAAAATAGATGATGCTGTTGGCTGCTGACTGTTAAAAATAGAATTACTGTTTTGAACTATGTTACTATTGGCTTGGGGAAATATATTGGCTGATGTCTGTACTTGGGATGGGGGGCTCTGAAAAACATTTGTATTTGCTGGATTTGCAAATATATTATTAGATGTATTCTGGGTATTAGCTGCAAATAAACTGCCTGTGGTGTTATTTGGAGGCATTTGATTATTTCCAAACACAGTATTTCCACCAAAAATATTTTGTTGTGAATTTGGAAATGAGTTTTGACTAGCTTGAGCAAATATTGGTTGTTGACTAACTGGTCCAGATTTAAAGGTGAAACTAGAGTTATTTGTGTTGGAAAATGTGTTCCCTGAGTATATACCAGCTTGTGATGATGCTGGTGTATTATAAATATTTACTAGCATATTTACTAAATCTGATGATGGATTTTGGAGTGATCTTACTTTTACTAAAACTTCTTGAACCATTCCTTGGACTTGCTGCTTCTACAAATATAAACTTGAATTGAAAAAGTTCAATTTAAATAAAATAAACCTACAAACTGTTCTACTGAACCTCTTGCAATTCCTTCATAATATCCTAATCTGATTTCTTCAAAACTTTGATCTTCAAAGCCAGGAAAAGCAGGTTTTTCTTTAAATGGTGCATAACATGAGAACAACCACTGCCCTCCTTTTTCTGCTTGTGTCATATCAGATACTACAGACTTCACCAATGTGTTGATATCTACATTTTTTTGTTCATGACCAGGTAATGGGTTAATCTTTGGCTGGACGAGAGGAGTTGCTCCAAAAACTGATGAATTACGCCATGTAAGATTTGACGGTCCAGAACTCTGATAAGAATTAAAATTATCTAAAAAAAAATTGTTAAAGTGTGAAATGAAATTTTTCTTCAATTATTTCCTACCATTAACATCGTGCTCAAATTTGCACCTTTCTCCAAATTTACAAGTTCCCTGAAGAAAAAACTTGCATACAACCATTTTTCGAATAAATAGCAAATTTCATAAACAAATGTTAACTCTTAGTTTGTAGGTTAAGTCACAGATAACCCACTGACACAAAACAGTTTTGTGTTTTGTACCCACTGGTGGTCTTGGTCATAGATAAGAGATATGTCTTGGTCTAGTTGGTTATCTGTGGTCTAGGGCAGAAACCTAGAGTATTACTCTATGATCTCTTATCTATGGTACGTAGAGGCGCTGTGACATGTGAGTGGCGCAAAAAGTGAAGTGGACCATTGGCTGATATAAATTGTAAATTTCTCAGATTGTACAATTTTTGATGTTAAAAGTATCTTGAAAAAGAGGTAGGGGCTAATACCTATTTTAACAAAGTTCTTTACTATTGCATTATGACTTATTGTTGACTTTCAAGCAAATCAAGATGTGGAAATACATTGCAGGTTCCATAATAGTAGGTACAGCCACTTACGGCCTTGTGTAAGTACTGTATTTACTGCATTCATAGACATTCAACTAAATTATTTTTTTCAGAAAATATTTTGCTGGAGGAGTATGCCGGTGCACTACAAGATTGGATAGTCAAGTTGTTGTAATAACTGGTGCTAGCTCTGGTATTGGCAAAGCTTTGGCTCTTGAATTAGCCCAAAGAGGTACATGAATTTCAATTATAAGTATTTACATACATTTAATTTATAACTTCAATGGCACCTATACATTTTTGTTTTTGAGCATCATTGTAAACTCTTGATAATATTTCAGGTGCTACACTAGTCCTTGCCTGTAGGAGTATTGATAAAGGAGTAGAAACTAAGAAGTATATCATTTCACGGCTGAAGAATAAAAATATTAAAATTTATGTAAAAGAACTTGATCTTTGTAAAATCTCAAGTATTGTCAAATTTGCTGAAACCTTAAAATCAGAATTTTCCGAGATTTATGCTTTAGTTAATAATGCTGGAGTGTTTTACTATCCTCAAGGATTAACTGAAGATGGATTTGAAATAACTCTACAAACCAACTATTTAGGTGAGGACCTACTTATTTTAAACATACTTTAATTAAAAAGTATGTTAGAGAAGGTAATTTATGTACTGCTATTTGTAATGATCAATAATAGGCAATATAATAGATATAATATAATAATAGATATATAATATAATATAATAGATATAATAATAGAGCAAATTTGATATGTTAGCACTGCTTCGCCATCAATCATCTGTTATCAGATCCAACAGTTTCTTGGGTAATCTGCTATTGGTCCAATTTTTCATTTGCTTATGCAAAGAATTACTCCATTAGATAGGTGTCTCAGGACATTGTTGCCTCCAAATAGTGGATGAAGAAGAATGTAGATTTTGTGGCATTGAAAAAGAAACCTCCATCCACATAATTGCAAATTCATCAGTGATTCAGAACCATAGGAGATTACTAGATAGAAGAAGGACATTTACCTAAGCTAAAGCCTGCAGATATCCTAAAATTCCTCTGGGAAATAGGACTAAAGAAGCTACTAGTCTCTGGGACTTTCCACAGGAACTAAGTAGAAGTAAGGGAGCACAATAGATCTTTTAGGTCTCAGTAAATGTCTCCCCAATATATGTTGTTCAATATGTTCAAGTGCTAATAGCATATGTATGAGCCATGGATGCTTTGTTGGGATATAAACCTGCTTTGGGTTATTGTTATTGTAAGAATTTGTTTGTTAAATAATGAAAATTTTTAGGACCATTTATCTTAACACACCATCTATTAGATTTGTTAAAAAAAGCTGTTCATGCTCGAATCATTAATGTTTCTTCAGAGGGACATCGAATGGTAAATGTGTATGATCTCCATGCAGTAACCAAGTGTCAAACTGAGTTTCGGGATCATTTCATAGCTTATGGAGTCTCCAAACTTGCCCTCAACTTATTCACAAGAGAGTTGTCCAAAAAATTATTAAGTAAGTAAAAATTTTGCATTTAGAAACATTTTATTGAGTATAGCCACAATATTTTTGTATTATTCAGGTATTAGATAATAATTGAATCAATGCACAGACATAATGTTTATAGAATCCCTTAAAATTAGATTCATTTATTTATAGATATATCCATTTAAAAAAAATTAAATAAACAATTGTGATAAAACATGTAAAACATAAATATGAAAAAATATAATATATTATAGAACTATTGCAAATCACTGGCAGCCGTCTTAAATTGCAAAAGTAAACAATCAGAATTCAATTGTAAACTGTTCTCCTATCATTGACATTGCGATCAACCATTTCCCATTTAAAAGTATAGATGCGTAGGAACCTCTTTTGAGTTTTTTCTATATGCTCGATACTAGTTAGACTCCATATGGTAGATCCAGAATCAAGGATTCTCCTAACTAATGCAAAGTATAAACGTTTGAATGCATTGTTACTATGACGAAATTCAGACACTGTTCATTGAGTAAATCCCAATATTTTAGCTGATGGTGATGCAATATCTTTAATGTGGATATTAAACTTCATCTTGCAATCAAATATTACTCCTATATCATTACAATTTTGTTTTAATACTAATTGATTTGTATATGATTATTATGATAAACCAGAGGATCATTAATTTTAGTAAACAAATCACCTGACGTTTACTAACATTTAGGGTGAAATTCATAGTCAACACTTGAGGGTCACTCATACTCAAACTCAACCTAGTTTGAGTTTAGCTCGAGGCGACTTTTCATATCCACAGTCATTACTCAAGTAATACTTCAATTTGAGTGAAGAATGTCCTTTAACGTCCATCTGACATCTGTTGCATTGCATTCATATTCGAATTTGTGTTCAGCTCGTGTATTAGCCATTTGCAAGTATTTTATTCTCTGTTTAGTTCTTTACTGTTTTTTACTGTTTTGTTCACTTTACTGTTCATATATATTTCTTATTTGCTGCGTAAGTTCATTTTTCAAGCTAGTTATTTAATAGATAATTTTAGATTATAATTTTCAATTTTTATAGTAAATATTATTTCATTAAAGTTCATTATTTATTAGGAAAATGGGAAACAAAAGAAAACTCTATTCGTCTAGCGGAAAGCTAGCCTTAACTGAGCTGGTTTGTAAATATTCTTTTATAGAAAATAAAAAAATTGATTGTGCTAGCTTAGCTGGAAAGGAAAATGCTTGGATGTCACTGGCACACGAGTTTAATCCAAGTGGAGAGTATTGCTTCGTCTAAAAAATGAATTAATCTAATAATTTTGCTTTTTACTACACCAATGTGATTACTAACCTAGGTGAACGATAAACGTAAGCATTATCATCATCTCTATAGCTTAAAAAATCAATTAAATCATCCATCATACTAATTTTCTTAACACATTGACGGACACCTACTTACATTCTTCTGACCAAAACAACGCATTGGAAAATATACTGTATTGTAGAATATGTACAACTATTATTTTCAGAGGTGATTAATCGGCTTATTATCGATGATATAAGCCAAATAAAACAATGACGGTAGGAACGGTCTCTGTCCCACCAGGCAGAAAAATTATGTCTGATGGGACAAGACGGCTACAACCGGTCGACGTAATTTCACATGAAATAGTTTTATTATGAATTCAGAACATTATAAAATAACTATTGAACAGAAGAAATCAGTTGTTTTCTTTATGCCACCTTTCAAAACACGGTCCAGCGCAAAGGGGTGGAGTGTCTTGGCATGTCTTACATCTCCAATGGGTTTCTGTCCTCTTTTTCTCTTTTGAACACTGTTTACATCGTAGGTAATAAAACTTTCTACTATAGTTGTCTGGCCTTGGTATAAGTTCTTGAAAGTGTTAGGATGGTGCACGAGTAGCAGATTGAGGTCTTGGACCAGTAGGTTGGTGTATTGGATTCAACTTGACAAGAAAGCGGCCATCCTTCAGGTTGTTATCAATACTTAACAGCGATCTAATAAGAGCTTCTCTGTATTGTCTATATCTCTTTATTTTTGTGTTTTGTGTCACTTTTCTGTACAAGAAATAGGAATTCCAAACTGTTATATCCAATAAGTGAAAAATAACTTTTTTATACCAGTAAATTGTTTTTCTAGGACACGAATAATAGGATATCATTTGGTCGGATCGATCGATCCCAGACATAAATTTATTATATTCAATAATTTCCACTGGTTTTCTACGTATTTGATTGTAACGATTTCTGGCCTCAGCTAAAGTAGGATGATGAGCAGTTGTTAAGCAAAGAACATCTCTCTTGTCCTTCCACTTCGAAACGTAAATCTTTCCTTGACGTTTCCAGATGTGGTCTCCTTTTCGAAGACGTTTATTCACAACTACTTTTGGGTTTCCTCGTCTATTAGAGCGAAGGGTACCTGTTACATGTGTCTGATTCTGCAACAATCTATTGGCAAGTGTGATACTGTTATAGTAATTACCCATGAATAGGTGGTATCCCTTATTTACATATGGTTGCATTAGTTTCATAACAACACGTTCCAAAATTGTCATATTATTATCTGGCCCGTTTTCTTCCTGACCTTTATAAATATCTAGATTCAACACATATCCGTCATAAGAACAAAGTTCATAGAATTTGATCCCGTACTTTGTTTTTTTATTCTTCATGTAGGTTCGGAATGAAAGCCGTCCACGGAATAGTAGTAAAGACTCATCCAGAGATAACTCTTTAGCTGGAGTATAAGCGTCTTGAAAATTTCTAAGACATATATTCAGTAAGCTTCTAATCTTTTTAAGTCGATCATTGGCGTCAGGATTTTCGGCTCCACCGTGCACAGAAAAACACCGTAACAATTGTTCAAAACGCCTTCCAGTCATCATCGAGGAAAATATTGGATGGTAATTCAACGGGTCCAAACTAAAAAGTTTTCTAATATTCTGGACTTTGATCTGACCCTGCAATAAACATAGACCAATAAACTTCTGCATTTCATCCCGAGTTGTCTCTTTGAAAGAGGAACTTCTTGAATTTCTGGTTTTAGGGCGTGCTTGGCTAGTTAGGGACTTTCCATAATTATTTGTGGAATTCACCAATAACTCCATTATATCGTTATTCCATAGTTGATTGAATATTTCATATGGCGACGAATTCAAATCACCATATAACTTGACTCCTATTTGTGTATGATCAAATAGGAAGTCGTTTATACTTGCAGTATCACTGTTCCATGCATCAGTTTCATCAGTTTGTTCATTGTCTCGTTCTTCATCAACTACGTCTGCGTCTGAATCCAGTACTACAGAAACATTTTCTTCAGAGTCTGATTCTTGACTAACTTGCGCAGAAACGTTATCTCGCAAATTAGGAATTTCTCGAACCTGAAAGCCCGTATCAAAAAATAAACTCAAAAAAATTTTTTCCTGAAACTCACCTCTGGTTCAATATTACTGTCAGAAGAATCTATTTCATCTTCTTGAGGGCGATAGGAGTTATCTGCTTCCGAATCAGACGACATATTATTATAGTGGTCACACTCATCACTGTCTATTTCTTCAAAAAGTTGCATTAAACGTTTTTCTTCATTTGAATCCATTGCAAATTCCAACAAAAAATACTTTGGACATTTATCACTTCTTTTACTCTCAAATATCTATTCAAACGAAACCAATCTCAAGATAACTACACGTTTCGCAGTCGTTCTATAGTTTCTTTTATTCATACATAAACAATGCACACGACACCACACCGCCGTTTATAAACCCAACTGCATTACTTGGTGTAAGATGCCTAATTCATATGCAATCAACATTACGTTTATGTTTCGTGGGACACTAAAAGTGTCTTTAACGAGTATTTACTAGGAAACATGCCTGCTTCAACCGGTCTGTCCTATAACACGAATTATTTTTTGACGGCTGCAGCAGGTCTGTCACAGCATACCTGACGGCTGTAGCAGGTCTGTCCGTCAATGTGTTAAAAAATTTAAAACTATAACAGCCTAACAAAATTTTGATATCATAAGATGACAGTGTAAGGTACAAACGTGGTTTATAGGTTAGAAATATTCACTCAAGGGAGCTGGAATCATTCAAGTTACACTCAAACTCAACCTCACTTTTCGCTTGCCAAATGTCTCTTCATACAATAAGGATGAGTGAAGTATGAGTGACCCTCAAGTGTCGACTATGAATTTCACCCTAGAACTCAGATTTAAATCAGTAGGTTTTGTTTACACTGTCTTAATATTATCTAAATCATTAAAAGATATTATTACTGTGGATAACTTGAGATCATCATTAATTAGTACTATGAATCTTTTTCTTTCAGATACAAACGTAATTATTAATGCTGCAAATCCTGGTAACGTAGAAACATCAATTTTCAAACACTTTCCTCCATTAAGCAACCCTTGGTTATTTGCCCTACAGAAGCCTATAAGAATATTTATAATTAAAAATCCACAACAGGGAGCCCAAACCCCTCTCCACCTTTTACTCACCTCAAATAGAACTACCGGTCAGTATTTTTCTGACTGTAAACTAGCTTTGCCAAGTCCTATAGCTGCTAACGACAAAACAGCTCACGAGTATTACGCTTTAACGTTGGAAATTTTAGCCGACAAGTTTAATACAGAATCAGAGTGTTAAAATGAAGTTGGTGTCTCCAGATGGTAAAATTAAAAAAGAAATGCTGGAAAGGGGTAAATGGGGGGAAAAACCTGATGAAAACAGTAGATGTAGAGTTACAATATTAGATTATTCACCACTTCAAAATATTACAAATACTACCATTACTATTGGAGACACTGACGGGGAGCTGTGGAAAGCGATAGAATTATGCTTAATCACTATGGACGTTGGAGAAAAATCAAAATTTTCTATATCACTACCAAACGAAGATGTATCCTTAATCATATATTTAGAAGAATTAGTTTTTGATGGTTATATTTGTGAATGGAACGCAACTAAAAAATTCAACCTGGCCATGTATCATAAAGAAAAAGGAAATGACTTGTTTAAATTGAAAAGTAATCAGGAAGCAGCTTCAAGGTTTATAAAAGCTTTAAAAATACTCCATTCAATTCCCATCGATGCAGAAGAGCCACCGGATGCCGTAGATAACTTACCGACTTCTAAAATAAACAGTTTGAAAGAAAATCTCTACAACAACTTATCGTCTTGTTATTTTAAAAATAATTGCTGGCAGAAAGTAATTGCCTTATCTGAAAAGGTATTGTTCTACAACTCGAATAATGTTAAGGCTTTGTACAGATTAGGTATTGCATATGAAAACGATAGAAATTTCGAGAAGTCTTTCGAGGTTTTATCTAGAGCATTGCAGCTAGAGCCCGATAATAAGGCATTTACCGAACGTTTGATTGTCGTTAATAATGAACTGAAAAAGGCTGAAGTTAGAGTTAATCACATTTTTAAAAAAATGTTTCCTTTAAATTAGACTATAAGCTACTATATAGGTTTGCATTCATATTATATTTTAGTGTTACATTAAAATGTTACAAGCTGAAAATGTCTATCAATCAATAGAAATACTAACTATTATTAATAAGGTACCTATGTGCTCCGCAACGAACTTTGTGGATTATTTTTATTCCCTAATTTTCTGGTAGAGACCTGTCATTACCATTCCACAGGCAGTGAAGGATTTACAATTTTTCAAGGTATAGGCTGAATAGTTTTTGCCGCCCTTGCCTCAACAATTGTCATATCATAGGTACATTATTTTTACAATGCAACAATTTCGTTGTAATTGCACTTAAAATAATTTTTCGGTATATTTTTGAGCTAATCGAGCTAATCGATATGGGGTATTCAGTAAATTATTCATTATATTCGAATAAAAATCGAAAAGTTATATACAAACCGTCCAGTTCGTAGCCTCCAACCAGTGGTAAAAGTCTGCCATGTATGGGTTGTTAGTGGGAATAAGAGGGGCATATTATCTACAATTTCGCTCTTTTCACTCATAAAAAGTGTGGGCAAAGGGCGCAGAGGCCAATTACTGGTTGAGGGGCGGCGAACATGTCATCCCTTTTCCAGATAATCATATATACAAAGCTGACACATATTGCCCAAATTCTGCAAGAATCCAGCTGTGAATTCTTATAATCCAGTAAGACATGCTCAAAATCGTCTTCTTTGTTCTATTCCCAGGAATCTTTGGATTCCAAGAAATAATTACTCTACGAAATCTTTTAAGATAACTCTGGTCTACTGCCTCTGAAACTTGGCACCGCAAAAGTAACTGAATACTATCACTCAATATTTTATTATTACGACATTAATCCTATAGTAACGCAAGTTAAAAATTTAAAATTCAAAACAATTCAGATTTTTAACTCTGCATTGAAAAATAACATATTATACCGAGAAGAAATAACTAATCATAAACGTTTTTTAAAATTCGCGTTCAACAAATAAACCATAATCAAATCTTATTAGATCGCAAACTAGAAACTATCGACTCTTATCTAAGTAACCAAGCTAATTTTGAAGCAAATACCTTTATAAGAGATGTCATTTTCCAAATTTGAAACATGTACAAAATTATTAATTCAATTTTACAAGAATTACAAGACATAGAAAATTCAGTATCATTTGCAAAAGTAGAAATCCTGCATCCTAGCATAATAAAACCCAGCGAATTATTTAAACTTTTAGAAGACATTATACAAAAATCTCAGAGAAAACCATACAATAAAAATGAGCAACAATCCAATTTTTGAAAGTTTAATTGAAGTATCATATTACATAAAAATTAACATATGTTTTACGTGTACCCATAGCACATTCTTTTGATTCAGATTTATACCATTTGTATCCATTTCTCATTTAGAGTGAGAGTCAATTAAAGGTGATAATCCCTAAAAATAAATTGTACCACAAACTTTTGGACGAATCATGCACACAACTAGTTAGACAAGAATATATGTGTGGAGAAGTCAGCCTACTTCAAGTAAATTCCAATAGCCCGTGTGAAATTCAACTTCTAGACCTCAAGAGCACCTCTAACTGTCATCAAATGCCCATTACCAATTCTCAGCAACAATTCAAGAGACTCGAAAATTCCAATCAATAGATTGTGGTCCTTCCCAAGAAAACACACATCAGACTAAAATGTTACGAGCAAGAAGAAATCCTGAACTACATTGGCACCTTCCTCGCCACCATTCCGGCATCCTGTCAAATTATCACAGACTTCGAAGTAATAACTAACAATGGCCCAATAGAATTTGAAAGTCAGCCCATTTTTATTCCAGAAATATCCATCTCAAATCATGACCACGTCATACATAAAAATCTCAATCTCAGCCTTCCACAAATTAACCTAGACGACCTCAGTACCCTTCGAGAAAGAGTAATTAAAAACACTCCAATTCTAGAAAACTATATACCTTCTTTCGTTCCAAGCACATGGACAATATTAATCTATTGCCTCCTGAGCCTAATATGCTTATACATAATCTTCAAGAAGTTTCGACGTAGAAGCCCAATTCAAGAAAACCAATTTCAAGATGTTCATCTCCCTTAGCTGCTGCCATCGGAAGCTGAAACTTCAAGGGGAGGGATTATGTTATCCCTTTTCCAGAATATCATATGTAAAAAGCTGACTGACTAAAATCAGTAGCGTACCGTTTTCAAATTTTGTAGGTTAACACAAAATAACAATATTAAAAATTCATCGTATGTTTAGTTTGAATTGTAACAAATAAGTAAGATAAACTAGTTTAAAAATATTTTATTACCAAAACCAAATATACAGTTTAAATGACATAATATAATTTTTGAGCTCAACACCGCTAATTTTTATCAATTTTTTTATAAAATTTTTAAATATGACTAAGTTTATTTTTAAATTATTTCAGGTAAGTAAAATATTTCCTAGATGTTATTTATATCTAATGATCACTAATACTAAGGTATAGTGAAACGGGTAAAACGTCCATTTGAAAAGCCATTAGTTTTAGTAAACATATAAATAAAATATTGCAAAAAATAACAAATTAATAGAGGGGTGAAAAATGTATTGCACTATGAGCTTGGTATACTCGAATGTGAACAAAATTTATAGTCTATTTTTATGCACGCGAGAGAGAATAATCTAAATATTTCCTTAAATTTTTATAAATGTACCTAAGCCAATACAAGTTTTTACCTTCAGCTGTTTAGAAGTTATAAGCTGGTTAACTAAGTGTACACCCGATATTGTATATTTAAACAAATGTTATTTCATATTAAAATACTCGAGGTAAGTATAAAATTCAAAATATTTCAACTGTACTGAAAGAAGTGATATATTTATGGATTATGAATGAATTAATATTCTCTCATTCATAAAAATAGACTTTAACTAATAAAAATTCAATGTGAGATAATCTTTGAAATACTTTATTTTCGATTTGTTCAAGTCAGTTTAGCATTTTCGAATAATGTAACAAAGAGCTATAATAAAAATGTATCACGAACTATTTGAGCTAAGTGCATTTTATATTCACATATTGATAAAATATAAATCCAAAACGTAACAAAAATATAAGTAGGTATCTATTTGAATACAAAGTCAAAAAAATTGAGCGGCAACTATGATTCAATTTTAATAGTTATGTGAAAATACACCAACAAGTAAATTACAATGGCTTTTCAAAAGACCAAAGGAAACAACAATAACTTTTTAATGTACGACAAAACAACAACAAAGTATATAATATACTACGTAGAGGTTAAAGAGGCACTTCGGTGTAACAAATATTGCAATGTCAGTACATATTTGAAATACTACCAACATAATATAAAACACGCAACATGTTGAAAACATAACTTTTTTAAGCGATCCATGCTGATATTATTTCATAAATAAACATTCAGTTAAAAGATAAAGAATCTATTTTTGAGTGAAATAGCATTTAACCATAATAAACGATGACATTTTGGAATAATTTAACTTGTTCAATACCAGAAAATTATTTCAAAGACATTTTAATACAATTTTTAGTTTGGTGTGTATACAAACAGGAGTAAGAAATGCCAAGTAAACTCGTGAACAAAATTAAAGCAACACTTATGATACCTTATCAGCTGATTTTTGTGCTGGTTGCAGGAATGCTGCAATGAAAGAAAAGTATGATGTTAAACATCATGCAAGATTTTTAATATATTTATTTTAAATCAAAACCAAGGAAAATTTTGAATGTTCTATTCATTTTGTCTACGAGTTTTTTTATTAGTAATAAATGACGGACATTGTCATAAGCGGTCCAAAGATGGCGCTACCAATGGCTTTTGGAGGTATACAACTGCAAACAGAATATTTTCCAAATAGGAAAATTTTTTGATATTTCCAGATATTATTGCCATATATGAATGAATATTTTGTCAAAATTTGACGGGAAGGCCAGAGTCTTTATAGCCACTGATATTCACAACAAAAGCATTAATTTTTCTCTATTTATTAAATGCCATTTTAAATTAAAAATTACAATTTTCATAACTCTTAACAGTCCATGCTGTTTTTTTGGCACAAGTTTATATAACAAAACGTGAACATTCCAAAGGGACATGAAGAATAAAATCAAACAAAATTTTATTCTATGAAATGTTTCGAAAAATATCAACATGGATGTGGGGTAAAAACTACAATACAATTTTCTTTTTTAATGCCTATATACATGACGGTTAGATTTTTTTACATTTAAAAATAAAGATTAGATGCTTTGAAGTTATACAAGCGTGAATTTTTCTATCATCCACACCTCTAAAATAAAATATGTTGCAAAAGTTCAAGTAGTATTAGGCTGATATTAAATAAAAGTAAGAACATGATCCTAGTTGACAAGGCAATGAATCCAATAGAGTTATCAACCCCCCTTCTATTTTATAGAGGCAACTGTGTGTTAATTTGAAAATATTTGATAGTTTGATGAAATCAAAACAATTTTTTCGAATTTCCAACAAAAGACAAACGTTTTTAACTTAACCTCAAAATAACAACTGACTGACAAGAATTGCCAACCCAACCGTACATTTTATTTTAAAATATTTGTTATCAACCTACTTACATGATTATATTTTACAAACAAAGTGAGATTCAGCAATTGTCATTACCTGGTACAACAACTCTAAGGCTTCGGTCACACTGACGCTTTTCACGCTGCGTTTCAGCAATGTACTGTTAATACGGCAGAGTACCGCCTCCATAACAAAATCCCATTTTTTATCTAGATTGGGTACGGCTGAGATGGAAATTTTGACCGCAGCCTTGGGAAAACTTGGTGTGACTGTGATGTATCGATATCATAAGCAGCGGGAAAAAACGCTAGTGTGTCCGTGACTTAAAACGTGGTAAATGTTGAAAAATAAACAATGTGATGTAGCTTGGGCACCTGTATATGTGCAGTAGAAAAGCCCCTCACTCATTCAATCAAAAACAAATTTTAATTACACATTGGCGGACGATTTAGCAACAAACAAAAAAATTCGCTGTAGCCAAAGAATCAAAAAACAAGAGGAAATACCGATTAATATAAAACACGCAAGATAAAAATGGAAGAAAAGTTAGGAAGTTTGAAGCTACTTTTCGAGACAATATAGTTTATAATTCAAGTCATTTTCATTTCCCCTTTTAACATAATTTTCAAAGTGGAACTAACATTGTGATGTTTTATATGAAATTTCGTACTGTTATTTTCTACTGTTTTTGAGTAATGGACCTTTTATAAGCTGATTATATGGATATTAATTTTCTTAGAATATTGGCACCAACACTTGAGTGGCAGTTTTATACATTTACTACCAATTACAGAAAAATATAATTCACTAAAGCGACTATACAATCGATTTGTTAGTAATAGATGCCATATCAAGAGGTATATTGAAACGAAAATAATATATACGTCGTAAAACAATCTTTGTATTTCACTACAACATGTACTTTAAAGTTATTGTAAAATTTCGGTTACCAAAATACTATTAAACTGTTAGTTTCTTAATCTTATCTAATAACTAATAAAGATTTATAATAAGTTACACACTAAATAGTATTGGCTTATCTATCAACTGCAATAAACTACCGAGTTTAATCCCATTGAGTAGATGCAAATGTGCTACAGGACCGAACTTGAGAAATTTGAGTTATATTTTGCATAATGTAGGAGATATAGGTAGGATGTAGGTATTTTCAATTTATTCTTCATCGGGCTTCATATTATGTGTATAAATATTATACCTACCTAGAAATTATTGTAATACAATCCGGTCCTTTTACCTTTATGATGGGCATTCTCGGATTTTACAACTTAAGGGTCTAATTGATTTTATTATAATCATGTAGCCAATACCATTTAGCGTGAAACTTATTGTACAAAACCGGGCGGATATAATTTGGGCGCTAAAAGGTTAATGCACTTTTTACAACATGTAAACTGGGCGCCAAGACCGAAGGTTCATTTTAATCCTATGTGTATTTTGGGCGCTAACCGACTGAAGTACCCTGAAGATATTTTGATATGAAATAGAAAACTAAAAAAAAAA
>CAJUYG010001400.1:37698-50835 GCA_910591675.1 Galerucella calmariensis
AGTCTTTCGTATTCCATATTCAAAATTCGCTGACAAACGATACAAGGGTCGAAAAAATTGAAAAATAAGAATTTTCAAATAATAATCACAACATTCTTTTTATTACTGTGATGCCATATATCGATGTCTCTCATTCCAATTTTGCACAAAGGTTGATAAAGTAATAGTCTTTCGTATCCCATATTCAAAATTGGCTGACAAACGATACAAGGGTCGAAAAAATTGAAAAATAAGAATTTTCAAAAAAAAATCACAACATTCTTTTTATTACTGTGATGCCATATATAGATGCCTCTCATTCAAATTTTGCACAAAGGTTGATAATATAATAGTCTTTCGTATTCCATATTCAAAATTCGCTGACAAACGATACAAGGGTCGAAAAAATTGAATAAGAATTTAAAAAAAAAATCATCCTTTTTATTACTGTGATGCCATATATCAATGTCTCGCGTTTAAATTTTGCACAAAGGTTGATAATATAATAGTCTCAATACTTTTATAAACTTACCACAAGCATAGACTTCGGTTCTGGTAATTCATTGCCTTCATAAATTTGCATATATGATTTAAAATATTGAACAAAATCCCTTACTTTAACCTTATCACCGTTAATTTTTTTGAGAACTAAATTTTCCGGGGCTAATAACATTGGGACTAGAATTTTTAAATTGTCCTTAAATTCACCATCAATTTCTGAAAATAAAAAAATTAATTAATTTGTATGGTAGCAAAATACCTTTTATTTACACACCTGCAAGTCTACCGTCAAAAGTCGGACTAGTAGCAACCTTAATACCTGGATGTGGCATCAGAAAACAAGCAATTTCAGTAAAGCAAGAACTAATATGTCTCCTCAAAGATTGCAATTCGCTGTGTTGATGTTCATTTACTTCCAAACGTTTTTGTAATATTTGTCGACCACCTCCAGCACCATATTGAGCTTCATATGGGAATCTCCAATCTCTGACTAGAAACTGCAATCTCTGGAATGGTGTAGTTCCAGAATCTGCCAATGCCAATCTTCCATATTCTGTGAATAGCTAAAATTGAAAAAAAATTTAATTCAACACCACCGAATGTATTTTCTAGAAATTACCTGCAGATGTTGTAAATCATCTTCTTGTATATTACTTGATAAATTGTAAATTTGCACCGAACTTAACATTGTACTTAAAGCAAATATAGTAGCACATTCCTTAACAGTACTTTTACTATCCCATGTTCCCTGTGTATCTAATAATATTACAGCAATCTAAAATACAAAAAAAAAACAAGGGTCAAAGTATTTTTGAACAATTCTAAATCTTTTAGTACAAGAGTTCATAACACACATTTTATGAAGTGTTTAATTCATCATGAAACTGCATATCAAAGTATTAATTGATACTCCATACTCTGGTACTATGCATACAGATAAGTTGCAAAACAATTTATACAAAAAAAGTGTTCAAAACAGAAACCACCAAATCATTGGAAATGTGAGTTTAGGTGAAATAAAAAAGTAAGCCATACACTTTTGAAGGAGTGAAAATTGGGGCAGTTGTGGTTAGATGGGCATGAGCATTGTGTAATTTTTTTTTCAATCTATATATTTATTAAGGATATTAAGATAGAATTACCTACCATAAAAAGTCAATTGACTGTTTCTAACCAACAGGTAGAGTTTGTTTTTTTAACTAAAATTAATGAGTTTTTAAAAACTAACTGTTAATTCACGAAATTCTGTGTTAAAAAAAAGGACAAAAATATTGATATGCCCTAGTTGATATTTTCGCACTTTTCGCCCCTACTTGTAGAGCAAAATATTGAGACTTGCATTTATTTATTATTCATTGCACACCAGTAAATTCTTAAAATGTATCTTGTTTATCTAGAAATCAAGGTCACCGCGCCCATAGAAATACCTGATTGAATTCAAATGTAAAACCAGTATTTACATCATCAGTATGTAGGGAGTTAATCACATCAATTTGTTTTATTTTTAAAATTTTTTTGGAAGCACTTTTCAAGTAAACTATTTTTAGAACTGAGCAGACATCATTTGAGAATATTTTTATCAATTTTATGAACAGATGACTCTAGTATAAATATTGTTAACCATAATTACCCATAAAAAATAATAACATAAGTGAGAGCTATAAAATGTTATTAGGTAGCTTATTTACCAGTAATTTAGAATTAATCAATTCAGTAAGAAAATAAATAAGATATAGGAATTTTGACATTAATTTAGAAAATAATATATCCTACCTTTTCACCAGTGCTGAGTTCTGTTGTGTGAACCTCAGACCACATTAAAATTCCAGTAGTATCACGCTCTGAACCCCCTTTCCATGAAAAACCTTCTAATGGGGCATCTTCTGAACCAATCCATTCAGATGTATTTTGTTTTAGGACATACTAAAAACACAAAGAAAAATTGAACAAAATTTTTGCAGCAGGTATTGTAACAATCAATTGAAAAACCATTAATAATAAACTTTTTCACTCAAATAACATGTTAAGCAAGGGACATTTAATATCAGATAAAAAAATATATGATCAATTTGCTGACCAATATGTATAGGAAATAAAGTAAGTTGGAATTTACCAAAAGAAGTCATCTATCAAATTTAAAAAATTAATTTGAGGGAGATTATCTTTATTGGTTACCCAAATGGCTAATGGCCAAGGTCTTTCTGCCAAAATTAATTTGATAAACACAAATTGACATTATTAAGGAATAGATAATTTATTCTATGAAATAGAGAACATCACAGGAACAATAAGCATTATTGTGATACATATACATATGGAAATGTGGGTTCAAGGTCTAATAAATAATTATTCAACATTATGACAACAATACTGTTATCAATTTATTAATATATTTTTGTTACGCAATAAAAATCTGATAATAAACAATTGAACAATATGTTAAGAGATTATTTAATATTATTGTGATAAGCAAAATACCTACCTATAAGATTCCATTTTTTGGTGGTAGGTAATTGATTCAAATTAAATTCAGTAATGTAAGTTTACTAAAAACAATAGTTAAAACTTGATGTTTTCATAGTTATTTATTCAATGTGTTTTATATGGTGTTCTATCCAAGCAAGGAAGTTTAAATTCAAGAGCAAAGCTCTACAGTTTAATTTTCTCAAGTGGATCAAATGCAACTAAATCACAAAAGCAATACTACATTTTATCCACAATCACAGTCCAACAGAACATCAATAAGTTATTTGACATGTTGCTCTGACAAGAGCTGTTACATCAAAAATTATTCAAATTAATAATAAATAACTAAAATGTAATTGATTTAATATTTATTTTTCATTACTCCACTAGTGGATAAAATGGTACTTTGTATGCTTCATAAGTGGGCATAAAACTCCCACTATAATATGATTGTGGATGAAATAAATAATCAGGTTTTTTCCAATATATTTTTAGCTATTTTACTGTTTTGTCCAAATACCTTAGCATTCATGTATCTTAAGAAAAAGTCCAGCAAAAAGGATTTGCCATGACGAAAAGCACCAGCAACAGATATTACAACTACAAATCTATCTTTTAACTCTTCTCTCATCAAAACTTTTTTGAGTGCTTCCTCATCTAATTTGAAGGAATGATTTTCATCTGCTACTACTATTGGAACTGCATGAGGTTTTGTCATGGTGTCTTCATATTCAAATTCATCTGGAATTAAAAAAAGGGTTGATTTTATTAACGTGAATGAAATACTGGGTAAGCTAAAAATTCTAAATTTTGCCAGTTCATTGTTCAACGTTTTTAACCACAAAACAAGTCTTGATTTTGGATACTTTTTTTTGTAACAACCTTTCATTTTTTTACCTTCTGTGGAATGTTCTTTTTTCTGAAATCTTTTCCGATTTTTTAATTCTGACATGATGTACTTAATTATTCTTTATTACGATTACAATATTTCAATTGACCCCTTGAAAAGTTGAAACAACTAATTTTGGAATGACAACAGACATGACAACTCACAGTTGCTTGTCAATTATTTTTCACAGAACTTGATAGAATCACAGACATAAGTAAATTCATATTACTGTACCTTAGATATTCCATTATTCATAATTAGCGTTTATATTTTATAACTCTTGAAACTGCTAGTTTCTTTTTTTTTAGACAATTGTCTGTATTTCCGTTATTGTGTGATATAGTACGTGAAGTACATTTCCTACTTTTCCTTTGCTTTTACTTTACAGATGTTGATGATATTTGCTTTGTTCGGCATGGCATGTCTGCCACAGATAATACACCCCTCATGTCTGCGGCCATCTGTCTGCAAAGCGTCTGAAAGGCAGTCAGAAGATATAGCTTTATGGTATACAGTCAGCTGACAAACAATTAAATTAGAAGAGGAAATTAACCTGAAACTATATTCAAATTTAAAATGAAAGAAATTTGAATAATTTTGTAATTGAAGACTATTTTAAATAAACATGTGAAAATACTTAAAGCATGATTAACATTGTTATTTTTGGCTTTTAACTAATTTTATGTGTTGCATCCTATATCTTTTTAGTTGACAATGTGGAAACTACTTCAGCATAATTTACATAACAAGTACGCCGATCAAATATTACTGAAAATGTTTCATTAATCCTAACAATCGATCTTGATATGGATTTATTCACTAAAATATAACTGAATATAATAGATACTGATAAATTGAAATTGTTTCAGGATATTTCCTCACAAAAATGTTATTGCTAGATTTCTTACCAAACAAGGTAAGATTAAAAATACTACATTTAAACCTTGTAAAAATACACGACCAAGTTTATCTACACCATTCTATTTAACAACATTTGGAATAACATTAACTGGAGGCTTAATTGCTAAATTATATATATCTCGTAATGCAGTACTATGTGAAGCAAAAAAAACTAGAATGGTGGGTTATGAGAATCAATCTGAGAAGAATTCAAAGTTTGATTGGATTAGGTTATGGACATACTTAAGACCTCATATTTGGTATTTTATAGCTGCCATAATGGTACTTATGATATAATTTTTTGTATAATTATAATATTTCCAAGTTCACTTTTGTTTTAGGGTGCTTTGGCAGTAGCTTTATTAAATATAGAAATACCCCAAGTTTTGGGAAGTGTAGTAAATGTTCTATCTAAATTTAATGAAAGTAAAGATACTCAGTTATTTATTGATGATATGAAAAAGCCTGCTTTTAAGTTAATTGCCATGTACATAGCGCAGGTAAGTATCCGAAAACACTTGGTGATAGTTGATCATACTTTTTTTGTCAATAGCAAATTACTTAATTTCTTCTTTTACTTTCAGAGTGCATGTACATTTTTCTACATTTTTATGCTCTCTAATTTAGGAGAAAAAATTGCATTTAAAATGAAAAATGATCTATTTGAGTCAATAATTAAACAAGATGTGGCTTTTTTTGACCAGCAAAGAACCGGCGAAATTATCAACAGGTATTTATACATAATATATTCACCTATAGGTGCCTCTCGCTTATAAATAAATAAATTTTAGATTAACAACAGATGTGCAAGATTTTAAAAGTAGCTTTAAGCAGTCTGTGTCTGGAGGACTACGAGCTGCGACACAAATTATTGGTTGTTCAGTTTCTTTAGTTATGATATCACCACAAATGACCTTAGTTTCTTTACTGTGCATACCATCTGTAATAGCTGTAGGAACAATTTTTGGTGCTCTTCTAAGGTCTGTTTCAAGAAAAGCACAAGCTCAGGTAGCTAACTTTTTTGCCAACTTTTGAATCTAGTGAACAATAAATATGCAACTATTTTGTATTGATTTTATTTTGTCTAAGGTGGAAAAGACTACAGCTGTAGCAGATGAGGCAGTAAGTAATATAAGAACTGTTCGTGCATTTGCTATGGAAGAGCAAGAAATAGAACTTTTTAATAGTGAAGCTGATCTGGCAAAATCATTGAATATAGATTTAGGTTTGGGTATTGGTTTATTTCAAGCAGGAACTAATATGTTTATTAATGGGTAACAAATTTCTTAAATGTGTAAGATATTTTTTTTTCTTGATTAAACTCTTCTTTTTAGTATGGTATTATCAACTTTATACATGGGTGGTTATTTATTATCAACCAATCAGCTATCAGCAGGCGAGGTTATGGCATATTTGATGGCTTCTCAAACAATTCAACGTTCTTTGGGCCAAATATCTTTGTTATTTGGCTCAGTAATAAGAGGTGTAGCTGCCGGTTCCAGGGTTTTTGAGGTGAGTACAGTTATTAGGAGGTCATGATAAATACCTATACATAATTTCGCTTCAGTTTATTAACAAAACTCCAAAAATGACTCTGAAGGGAGGAGAAATACTTCCATATGATTCAATTAAAGGGGATATAGTATTTAAAAATGTTTATTTTGCATATCCTACAAGAAGTCAGCAGGTAAATTAAGTTAATTTTTTGTATATACGTTTCAACTAAGTACCTTTTCAGATGATTCTACAAGATTTTAATCTCAATATACCTGCGGGTAAAACTGTTGCTATTGTTGGAGCATCTGGGAATGGAAAATCTACAGTAGTATCACTTTTAGAAAGGTTTGTTCTTTCAACTGTGTATCTACACAAGCTCCTACTTAAATTACTTTTAATTTAGATTTTATGATGTAAAAGATGGTTCTATAACAATAGACGGTCATGATATTAGAACTTTGGATCCTTCTTGGTTGCGAGGACAAATATTAGGTTTAATTAGTCAAGAACCAATACTTTTTGGTACTTCAATTATGGAGAATATTCGTTATGGCAAACCAGATGCTACCGACGAAGAGGTGACTTCAAACTTGTTTGCTGTTTTGCAGAATTTTGTTACAGGGCCGTGCGGTGATATTTTTCAGGGTGATGCATGTCTCCCAACTGCCGCTCCTTATTTTGAATATTTTGAAATTGAGATAAAAAAACATTAAAAAAATCCGCATTTCCAAATATCACAGAATAAAAATATAAGATGTTTCACTCCAGGGCGGTTTGATTCAAGTTGCTGTCCCGAACGGATGCCGCTCTCAAAAATTATGTTTACGACTCGCTTTTGTTGTCAATAACGAGACTGGTAGATACCAGATAAGTTCGAAAAGCTTATTTTATTTAAAGCTATACAGGGGTAATTAGAGAAATATATATTTAAATTAATAGGATTCTTCATCACAAAGGTTTATTTCAAAAATGTTCGGGATATGAATTTGAAAAGGTAAGTTGAAAATAAACTTGAATTTTTAAAATGAATCAATTCACAGTTTTTATCCAGCATCTTAGTAATTTTGTGATACTTATTGATAATCTAGCAGATATTTATCACAAATTCAATTAAATATACTCATTAGCCACCAGAATAATAGGGCCACTAAATCCTAAATTTTGATCTTTAAATAACGCGTATTTTTTGGATTGACAAGGTTAAAACAGTAAAAAGAGAAGCAGCTGCAGGATACCTTTATTGAAACATTTTATAAATGTTGTAAAATACCAAGTTTGGAGTTTGGTTTATGTGTTAAATTTAATCTATTGTTTTTCAAATCTTTCAATATACATTTGAGAGTAAAATATATACGGACTCTGGCATAGTATTTGAAAGGAAATTGATTACATGGATGATGAAAAGAAAATTTAGTAAATTCGTTTAAAAGGAACTGACCAATTCCCCTTTGGTTAGCTATAGAATTGAATTTTTGTGTTTTCTTGTGTAATGTACTTGTCCTTATTATAAAAATAAATCCGTAATTTTGTATTAGCAAATATTACAAAATATTTAGTGTTTAAGCTTTGCTATTAAAGAGAATAATATTAATATGACTTTTTTCTCATTTCAACAATTAATTAATAAATTTAAAAAATCTATACAACATAAATATACAACACGAACAACCAATAAACACCGTTCTAAAATAACAGCGCTCGACGGGCGACGTCCCGTATAATATGCAAAATTAAATGCAAGTAAGGACGTAGCGACGTACTCCAAGTCACCAGCGGCATCGGTGCTATACGCGATAAATTCGAACGAGTGAAACATCTTATATTTTTATTCTGTAATCTTTGGTGTTATTGTGAGAAATCATAAATCATGAAAGATGATATCCTACCTTATTGGTGCCGATAATAAAAGTGTCTTTTTTTGAATCATAAATTGTCGGACCGTGAAAACAACGATGCGTTGAATATTGACCCAGTTAGATTTGTGTTGAACATTGATTATATAGCTATTCTATAATAATTATGTTACATATTATAATAACATAAATTCTTTTCCGATGTAATAACTTTGTTTGCGGAAAAAGTTAAAATTCAAGTTATAAATCAAAAACAGAGGCATGAATAATTTTTAGCTCCGCTCTCCTAATGCCGCCCTTTTGTAAGGCCGCCTCAAGCAGTTGCCTCCCTGCTTCATATTACCGCACGGCCCTGTTTTGTTATCAAAGAAGTATACTTTGGAACAATAATTTTTCAGGTCCGAGAAGCGGCGCTTTTGGCGAATGCAGATGATTTCATAACAAATTTCCCATTAGGTTATAATACGCCTGTTGGAGAAAGAGGTGTTACCCTATCAGGCGGTCAGAAGCAAAGAATTGCTATTGCACGGGCGCTTTTAAAAAATCCAGTGGTTTTATTGTTAGATGAGGCAACCAGGTATATTTGTTAATTTTTTTTAGCGATCAAACTTGTCGCTTTACTACGTATATTTTTTATTTTAGTGCGTTGGATACAGAATCGGAAAAAATCGTACAGTTTGCATTAGAAAGAGCTCGAAAGGGCAGGACAGTCATTGTAATCGCTCATAGGCTATCGACAGTACAAAATGCAGATCTAATTGTCGTATTGAATAAAGGAAAAATTGTTGAGGTAAAGTAAAATTCTGTATAAGAATTCCCTTTTAAAGTTATTCTATAAAAGTATTGTTGTAGTAGTGTTATAGTCAGTATTTCTAGATCTCCCTCTAAATTTATATAAAATTTTCCAGTCAGACTCTTTTTATGTAACCAATCAGCCTCGATACTGTATATTTTATGAAGTTTCTTGTCGACGCATAGGAAGCGTTCTGCAGTTTCCTCCTCTAGGTGACAGAACGTGAGCAACATTTGCGAGTCAAAAATATATCAGATTCATACTACGTAATATCTTTTTTTCACTACTAGCTGTGAAGTTGACAATTACTGCTCACTCTAGCCAACTGAGAAGTTGAATTTCTCTATTAGTGGTTAATAATTTTCTATTATTATATATATTAGCCTTTACATTTCCGTAGAAATGATTAGCGCTCCATCTTGAAGCTCTTAGATTCCTTTATTGCGGTGAATCACTCCGCCTTGTTATCTGAGGTCTCTTCTTCTTCATAGTTTTCTGTTTTTTTTTGCCTTGTCTACAATTTCTCTCCACTTTTTTCTGTCCTGGCACAGTTTATTCCAGTTTCTAATATCAAGAGTTCTAATGTCTTCGATTATTTGATTCCCCCATTTTTCTTTTGGCCTTCCCCTTGGTCTTGTTGTTTGTGGTGTCCATGTAGTGATTTTTCTTATTAGCTCTTCTGGTTGTCTGCGGTGAATGTGTCCCCACCACCGTAGTCTTTGGGCTTTAATTACATTAACGATATCTTCTCCTTCTAGAATATCTTCAATCTCATTATTGTATAGGCTCCTGTACTGATCGTTGTCTATTTTTTTGGGGCCGTTGATTCTTCGTATGATTTTCCTTTCGAATATTTTTAGTTTTTCTATGTCCTTGGCTGTAAGGCACATGGCTTCCGCTGCATATGTTACAATTGGGCGTATTGACGCTTTATATACTTTCAGCCTTGTTTGTTTACTCAAATTTCCATCTTTCAGTATTTTTTTGTACTTCCAAAACATCTTATTGCCCATCAATATTCGCTGGGTTATTTCCTCGCTTCGATTGTTATTGCTGGTAATAATTACCCCTAGGTATTTGAAGACTGACACTTTTTCGAAACAATATTCCCCTATTCTTATCTCTTTTATGTTCGGTTTCTCTTTTCTTGAGCATATGAGATATTTTGTCTTCTCTTCGTTAATTTGCAATCCTCTTTTCCCTGCTTCTCTGATGAGAGTTAACAATGCGTTTTCCATGCTTCTCTTGTCTGTTGCCATTGTTTCTATTATTAACCTAGGTAAATAATGGACAAATTAAAGTCATTCATGGTACAACAAAAACTTGTGCAATATAATTTTGTATACCCTGGAGATTGTATTTAACATATTTTCTGCTTGAAATTACCTATCAAAATGAAATCATTTGAAAAAAAAACGCCATTAGTTTAAAATTCGCGCTCAACAAAAATGACTGGTGACATAACGAGTACGTTCCTATTATAGGTGTGTTCTTTTTACAGAATTTGCTCGAGCAGATCAGCTGCTCTGTTCACTTGAATGATTTTGCCTATTCTTTTTAAGCGCTCGTTTTGAACAGAGCTGAACTATCTCTTCCCCTCTTGCCCCTAACTGCATTACCTCTTGTGGGTGCTCGGCTCTGCACATAAGGAGCATTCTTTTTAAGATTTTCTGTTCACTTTGGTCACCCGCTCAGGTTGAAAATTATCTCAACAGAGCTGAACAGAATAGTGTAAAAAGAACACAACATATCGAAAACTGACAGTTGTAAAGTTTTTATTTTCTTAGTTTTTGCCCCGTTAAATAAATCAATTATTTACGAATAATTTCTATCTAAACGGACCTGGCGTAATATTTTGGTAATATCTTGGAAGGTTGGGAAAAATGTTTCTTATACGGTAATTCCGAAAGCCAATAAAAATTAATAAAAGTATTCCGACAAAGGATTATGGTCCCTATAAATCTAATTTACGGTTTTCAAAAGTAGTTTATATCGGCTATGATATTTTATAAATCTAACAATAGGTTTTTCCCGAGAGTCTCGTTAAGCGTCTTAACTTAATAAAAGTTATGACAGCAGTATCTTTTTGTGGGTATTTCCGAGGATTACTTATAGTTCTTGAAATCTTTGTTCGTGGGGAAAAGGATTCTAAAGGTTACCTCCAGCCGAATCTCGTCAGAAAGAGACAGTCTGCGTTGGGTCGGCGATAAGTGATCAGAAAGTGAAGTCTACGTTAAGTGATGAGGAAGATTAGTTGAATCTTCTGAGTTCACCTATAATTTATCGTGCCCTCCTTCCGTATCGTTTATATTTTCAGTTTTCCGCTGATTATCGCGATAGTTTAGTAACGTTAACTAACGTTATCTACCGTTTCGTCTGTACATATTTACCGTTTAGGAATTAGGAACTATTCCTGTTGAAGGGGCATCTACCAAATTCGACCTTGCACAATTATGCTTTGTATATTTTTTTGTTTCCCTACGTCCTCACGTTTAAGTTCACATAACGAAAATTTCATTAGATATATGAAAGCTCCGCAACATGTAGGTAGCCAAGCGGTCCAAGCCGATTTTGGTTCACGTACTACTCTATAAGCTTCGTCAGTACTGAACTGGGAGACCGGCGAGTGTTGAACGGCACGCGACTACCGAAGCAGAGAGACAATGTCAGTCATAAAAGGATAGAAAAGCGAGCGATGGATTTTTATCCGATATTTTAGTGGTAGCAACCCAATTTCAATAAGGAATTGTACGATCATAAGTAATTTGAGGATTCTGAGATTTTTATATAGTATTCATAAAGCTTCAAATTAGACTTCTTATCAATTAGTTTTTCCATTTAATCCATATTTAATTCTTTACAAGGGCTCAAACTTTGCTTAATATGTGTAATTACCTCATGATTCGTATTTTTTTCAACAAAATTTGGTTAGCTTTTCAAAGTTTTTATTCGATGAGAACTCTTAGTTCAACATTAATCTACATGATATATTTTTTTCTTAATTTTCAATACATCCATTACCTCAAAATTCTTTGCCAAAAATATTTCGATATTTTCCCAAATCGCTGCCGATAGATTCCCCTTAATGTTTCCGGATAAATAAATCCAGTCACCGGAGTTTTAGTTTGATGTTCCGAGATTCGTATCTCCAGACCAATTCTCTTCGTGATAGACCTAGACGGTAGAAGGCGTGTTACTAATCAGCGGCAGAACCGCTATATCCACCTAACTATCCGAAGAAACCCGACCATGGCAATACCAGCACTCCAAAGAGATATGAGACATGCGTTGGGAGTTCAAGTATCGATCTCGACATTACGAAGACGAATACTTGCGACAGGTTTTAGGTGTCGCCGACCAATAAGAGTGCCCAGACTACAACCTGAGCACAGAGTTCGCCGACTACAGTGGGCTCAAGAACACGCGGCCTTGCCTGAAGAATTTTGGAATTCAGTGTTTTTTTCCGACGAGACAAGGATTTGTTTGGTACAAGATAGCCATCGAATACATGTGTGGCGGGATCCAACGAGAGTTGCTCAGCCTGCCCATGCTCGCCCCGTGCCGCCCTTCAGAGGCGGAAGTGCTATGTTTTGGGCTGGTATCATGTTGAATGATCGCACATAATTAATTCATGTGGAGAGAACGATGACTGGTGATAGGTATCTCAGAGAGATTCTACATCCTCACGTGAGACTATGGCGCGCAACTGTTGGCAATTCCTTCGTTTTTATGGACGATAACGCCCGACCTCATCGGACCAGAGCTGTAAATGACTATCTTGAAACTGAAGGGATTAATCGTTTGAACTGACCTGCCCTATCTCCTGACATAAATCCCATAGAACATGCTTGGGACATGCTTGCCAAGGCAGTGGCAGCACGCAGAAATCCACCCAGGAGTGTACAAGAGCTTGTTCATGCGGCCCAAGAAGATTGGCGAAATATTCCTCAACAGAATATCAATAATTTGGTAAACAGCATGGGCAAGCGCTTTAAACTTGCATAAATTCTAGAGGTGGAAATACTCTTTATTAAAAGTTCTCATGCAGGCTCTCACTTAGCCTTTTCTTTAAAAAGAATCAATTTGTATTTGATTTATTTAATTTCTAAGAATACTTTTTATGTTTAAAGCAAGTTTATTATTGGATAATAAACATTTTTGACAAATATACACGTTTTTTTTTATTGAAACTAATTATTTGATTAATCTCTGATCCATTTATAATGAACACATTTTTTTTTCGGAGATTTAGGGTGATG
>CAJUYG010001400.1:55835-72847 GCA_910591675.1 Galerucella calmariensis
TAGATCCAGGTGACCACATGGGGTGACAGACCCCATGTGCGTCCCACTGTCCTCCGACACTGCTCATAAGCCACATATGCTCTTTTTGCTCTGCTGTGTAGATGAGAGTTCCATGTTAGTTTCCTGTCGAGGGTAATACCAAGGTATTTCACCTCTTCCGAAAAGTTTAGTTTGCTTTTGAAGATTTCGGGAGGTTTTAAACCCGATAAACTTCCTAGTGAAAAGGACCATCTCAGTCTTTCTGGGATTGATCGACAGTGAGTGTTCCTTACACCATGTTTCAATTAATTTAAGTCCATCCTGCGCTCTATCGCACAGTGTGTTCACAAATTTGCCAGTCTGCAAGATAACTATGTCATCTGCGTATGCAATTGTGGAGAATCCATTGTTGTTGAGGTGATCAATCAGGGTGTCTAGGACTATGTTCCACAGAAGGGGTGATAAGACTCCTCCTTGTGGACATCCCCTCATGACCAGTCCTCTTCCTGTGATGTCTTCTACATTGATACTTATTGATCTACTAGAGAGCATCTTGAGTATCCATTCTCCTACTACCAGAGGTATATTCCTGGAGTTGAGTTGCTGGGTAATTGTTGGAAAGGTTGTTTTATCAAACGCTCCCTCTATATCTATGAATATACCCAGGGTGGATTCTTTGTTGTCCAATGATCTTTCGATTCTGCCAACCACTTGGTGAATGGCCGTATTATGTATATTTTTTCTCTTGATTTCTTTGGCGATAATTCTATTGAAGCAGTATTTACTGCCTAAACCAGCTCAGGATAAGTCCAGATATGGGAAATTTACAAATTTACAGGTCGGCCATATTGGGATGGCCTCACGATCAGCTGGAGTGTGGCGTAAGTCAGTTGGTTGTCGAAACTGATTACTTATTAAAGTCGAACTTCTATTTGTTGATTACCAACAATGATAAGTTTGAAGAGAATGGGCTAGCACCCAGACGCACTGCAAAGTGCACTCTTAAAAAGAAACAAAATAAAATAAAACTACAACGCTGGCTGGATGTCCTGTAGGATAGCAGGCCATTGTAATTTACTAGAAGAAGAACCAAACTTACTAGAATTTGATATGAATCCTTAGCATAAAGTTGTGTTTTATCAAATAATTTATCATATATAGGTTTCTTTAATCAGTGGCTATTTCTGACAAATATACACGTGAAATAGATCATTAAAACACTATAAGAAAGAGGCCTACATGTGAAATTATGACATTCAGATCGCGAAAATATTCGACATACGATTTACACAAGTACGAGAAAAACTACTTGAAAGAGAGAGTAGAATAATTGTCCGCAGTCAGCGTTGGGCGTGTTTTCAGTTCCAGCTACCAATCTGATATGAAAGCGGCGTTGCCAGCTTAAAATGTTATATTTATTGGGAGAAATTCGAGATTGGTAATATTATTGACTTTTGAAAAATAAGTGAGAACAACACAAATGAGAATAAAATAATATAGCTCCAGAAAAAATTTAGACAAATTACATTCTGCAATAAATAAAATCTTTACACTGCTTTCGATTTATCAATTATTGGTATTTAACATTGTTGCCGACAAAACTTGGGAATAACTTTTACAGATAAATACATTTTGCAACAGCTGACTGCGCACAATTATTCTTCTTTCTCCTTCTAGTGTTTTTCTCATATTTTCCTTGTCGCACTTTGCAATCTGTTTGTCGACTAATTTCTTCCGCAGATACGTTTTTTCCGGAGTTTCGCTTCTTGTCTGATGGTGTATTCTTTGACCGAATAAAAATTAAAGTGGGTACAGGGTTTTCCAAAAGAATCTAATCGAAAAAATATCTTTAAAACGCAATGGTTGATGTTTAAGAAACTTGACAAGCAAGTATACTGACGCATAAGATATATTAAAATTTGCAAAATATACAGGTATCTCCATTTACATAATTAAATTTGAATGCATTTCTGAATTAACCAGGCAGTATGTTATTAACAAAAAATTTGACATAATTTGCTAGAAAGTTTCATAAATATCATCTTTTTCGGTTGAAAGATATTCACTCGGCTCCATACTTTTGGACAATTCTGTATATATTCTACTTACAGTTATACTCCACCGGTTCATCCAATCTAATCAGAGCTATATCATTTAAAAAGTGGTCTTCCGTGTATTCTGGATGAACTGTAATATTTTCTACCTTATAAGTTTTTGGCTCACACCCTACACAGATAGATCGTTCATATTTAGCTACATGATCTCCAAGACGAACTCTTTTACTGAAAAAATGGTATAACATAGCAAAAAATTGGATGTTTTTGATGTTTTGCAACTATACAGTTGAAAGCGGTCTAGTGCGAACACGTCCAATTCTTAATTTTTGTTTAAAGGACCTGTAAGTTATTTTGTACAATTAAAAAAAAAAAAAACTAGTATAAAATTATATCACAATAATAATAGGGCGAGACAAATTTGAATCTGTTGTTAAGTACGAAAAACTGAAATTCTGAATATTGGCAACATTGGACGAATAGAATATTCCAAGGTTGTGGTGTGCACCATGCAGATGGTCGACTTTTTTGCTGACTGTAGTAAAGTTGGTTGTGTAAGGACAATAGTACACTCCAACCGGTATCTCGTGAAATGACCTGACGATGCGCCGTAACAAATTTGTAAGTGGGGATCTAGCAAAGCCAATCGTGCGGTAGACGTTATGCAGAGGGCAGCTCGATATTTTTACACTGTTGCATTGTTTCATTTACTCGCGTTATTCAAAGTTGATTTTGTTGTGATCTTACGTTTTGTATTTGTGTACTCATTTCATACCTAACCAAAAATCATTTCCTCGTTCTTTTAGTAATTAAATTGTTGTGTCAATTATTTGAACTCATTTCTCTAGATATCATACTAAAAAATACCCAACATTATTGTGATCATCCACATATTGACAACATTGTAATATCTAATGCTCGGGTAAATTCCATCCTAGTCTGGCCGAATACGGTCTCTCTCTGCGTTCTGGAAGCCCCGCCTTGTCACGAGATACCGGTTGGAGTGTAAACTAGACCATAGTTTCTGTGTTTGCACTTGAGTGGAGTTTGTTCAACCATCCTTTGCCGTTACGTCATACATTGTCCAGCTTGCTCTCATTCATGAAATGGATGAGACGGAATTAACGTATTTCTTATCTAAGGTCGACAAAAATTGTATCTATTACTTTTGACAGTTCAGCTGTCATATTTTGAAAACAATTCTTAACATAATGTCACTGATTATAATTTTGAGGTTAAGAGTAAAATAACATTCAACTATTAAATGTATGTGGGGCTAAGACGTCGGTAAGTAATTTACTTACCGACGTCTGAACGGTAAGTAATTTACTTACCGACGTCTTAACGGTAAGTAAATCACTTACCGATGTGTTAGATTTAGAAACCAGTAAACACAACGTACCGTCCTGACAACCGATGCTGCAAATAAACAAAAAATATCGATCGCGCAAAAAAGTATATTGGTTACCGGTATTGTAAGCTTCATACAAAATGGTTGGTGTAAATTGAAACAAGTTTATAGGAAATTTAGAGTAGGCACCGAGATGTTAACGGGGGTGACGGTGAGGGAATGTTTAACTAGGTACTATTAGAAAATAGAGATGGTGGTTTATACGAATAAATGAGCGTTCCCATACCCAAAACTTTAGAAATTAAGCACTGGAGTTAATCCTCAATTAATTAAACATTAAAGTAAATAAATGGGGCTCAACTATTAGAAATAATACATATATCTAAAATCCCAGTTGATCATTTGAATTCCGACATATTTGATCCATTTGACCCATAACTTGGAAACCGATCGAGAAGTTGTTTCGACTGTACGGCTCCAGAAATTGAAATTTATTTTTTCGCACTGTTGCCAGTTTAGTTCTATTGTCCTAAACACCAGGGATTTTTTAACTAGTTCAGAAGTTATACAAAGCTAATGAAAATGTTACCATTGTTTGAGTAGATCTATTGATACAATGGAATTTCTCTAGTTGAAGAATTACAGTCTCTCTTTAGATAGATAAGATAATCTGCTCCTTAAACACCTCAAATTGCAATAAAACCATATATTTTTAAAACGTAGAAGCTTCAGCGTATTTGACGGTACAAAAACATACAGGGTGTTTCATTTAAAGTGTTTAAGTTATTGATCTACAAAAAATCCATGTTTTTTCCTGGAGTCTAGGGAAGAAACATAAAATTGACACAGGGAAAAATATTTTCAACTCCTGAATCTGAATAGGTTTCCAAGTTATGAAATCGGTCGGAATTCAAATGAACACCCAGTATTGTGGGGCACAATTAGTAATTTTAAATAAAGTCTCACATTCTTTTTTCCTTTCCATAAACGCAATGTGCTGCTGTAACTACATAACGATTGTTGATTAATGCTCCTCCACAAATAAATCGATCTCCTTTTTTGGTTTCGAATATTTGAGCGATCCATGGAAACTGACCGTATTTGACGACATCTCCTTTAATTATTCGTTCTGGGTGCTTCTTCATTCCACATTTCGCTGCCGGAATTAGATTCCAATTCTCGTGATCCATAATTTCATCTTTGAATACAGATGCTACACAAGATAATTTTTTTTTAAATACAAATGTGAAGAATAAATATGTGACTACTGGTTTATGTTAAATTATCGATTTTACATGTGCTGTAGCTGATAATAAAAAATTTAAATTTTTTGTTTCCCTCGTATCATTTAAGACATGATTTCGTACCATTTTTGTTTCCTTGTATAATTTAAGACATGATTTGGTACTATTACATTGGTCCTCAAAAAGGGCAACTTTAATCCCACTTAACCAATCTCGTAACTTTACGTCTTCGAAAAACTGCAATAGTCCACATGACGTCATATGACAGTGGCCCTGAGGATAAACAAGCGTTCTTCACACAACACATGGTTCTTAATATACTTTCTATACTTGTCTCAATCGTGTATGAGTCCATTTGGTTTCCTTTTTCAATGCCTTTTTTTTTGCCAACTGGTTTTGGTGTCAGTCAAAACGAAACTTGTTTATACTGCTGCCATTATAACCACAACCAACTACTGAACAAGATCTAGGCATTTCAAAAATCTATATCTGATTGTTCATAGTATGGAGGGTAGAGGTAAGGAGAACCGTCTCTGTGTATGAAAAAGTGTCCGTAACAGCGCGTCCAATAAGGGTGGCGCTGCGGCACCTTAGGATACTTTTTAAAGAAAGCGCCAAAAGTGATTGGAAGAAGATAGAGAAATAAACAAGGTAAATAGTTGAAGTTTTGTATACGGGTATTTTACTAACTACTCTAGTCATGAAAATTTTTCAAATATTTAAACTCAGCACACTTCACTCCGTCTACAATAGCTATGTTCATATTAGATTTTTTTGTACGCCAGCGCTACTATGGCAGATAATTGAAGATTTATTGTCAGTATACAGCTGGACACTTTTTCAACTCTCCCCCCATCCAAGACGGTTCTCCTTACCTCTACCCTCCATAGTTCATAGTAACGAGGATAAGAAAACAATACAAAGCAACAACATTACAAATATAAAATCTAACCAAGTAATTATTTTTCCTCAGGGCGACTGTCATTAGTGTCAATATGTCAGTTGGTGGTACTGGTAATATTTAAACTTATCAGGCTGTAAGTATAGGAAATGTCATATGTTGAGAGGGTTGAAGTTTTGCCTAGGTTGGCCTCTAGGCTTCACAACAATATATATATTTGATTGTTTCTGTCCCTTTACCGTATTGTAGAAAAGATCTAATTATTTGAAATGTTTAACTAAAAATAGGCTAAAGGGGAGTATTACCTGATCGTCTATCATATGGTAAAGTATCATTGAGATCCATTGCAAAATATAATACGAAAATTTTAAAAGCTAAATTGGAACTTACCCGAAACATAGCATGTGAATAAGGTTGATAATACTAAAAACAAATTCATTTTCAAATAATTTGATGGAAAAGTGTTTGGTATTTATATACAAGCCTGTTTATCAATAAATTGGAAACGTGAAAAAGCATAATCTTTACTGCAGCAAACATTAATAACAAAATCGTGAGGGTAGAAATTAAAACTCAAAGATATCGTGAAGAGGTAATAAACTATTTAGAGAATATTATTTTAATACGTATTTTTTTATCAACAAACGCCATATTTTTGGTGTGCATTCATTACAGAACATTTTAAAAACAGTGGCGTAGCGTGAGGGGCATCTAGTACCGAGTGTCATACAATAAGGGATGCTAAAAACGTCTTGTTTTTCACTCAAGCAATGTTATTTGCAACGCAAAACCACAAAACAGTCTAACCTATAGAAGTGAAAGTTTATAGGATGACCTTGAATACAAAAATGAGGTTTCAAACCCATCCGCCTGAAGCGCTAGCTGCAATTGAGTTGTCGAAGCAGGCCTGGCAGCTGAGGCCTTTAGCACGAAAAGAAGAAAATATTTTAAAATTTATCATAACTGTCATATAGTTGTTGTCACCATTGTCTTTTATAGATTGTTTCCTTTTGCCATTTGCTGCTGTTATTTGTGTTTAAATTAGGTACTGTAAGTGTTATCAAGTGTGATAATTCATAATATTATAATAACTTTATATTGGTTGGTGTGAAAGTGTTGCGTTCTTGGGTGTACAGACATTACATCAAAACGACATAGGTTTCCCAAACATGACCCTTTGTTGTTGAATGAATGGGTTGCCTTTATTCGCAATCCAAAACTAAAGGAATTAAGCGCTGAGCAGATTTAGAAATCCTACAAGGTTTGCAACAGGCATTTTAAACCACAATATATTGCTATTTGGGACAAAAAGGGGCCTCACTCGCACAGTTGTTCCTACAATCCTTTCAGGATTGATCAAAAAAAGAAATATTATTACTCTTAGGTATTACTTAGCGCGTGGTAAAATGTAAATTGCATTTAGGAATTCCTAAATTCGTTTTAGGTATTACCTGACTTTAGGAAATGGTTAGTGAAATCGGGCACACAGCACACCCTCTAGCAGGCTAACTCCTTTACTAAATCTCAGATCTAATATATTAGTACTGTGACCGTCCGCCGCGCCAGCCGCGCGCTGCGATAGTATACATGGAGCACAGAACTAAAGAAATCTGTGACATACAAGAAAAGGGTAAATTATCCCTCAGAATATAGCTCAAAAAAGGAGCAAGAAGAAGAATAACTAAAAGAGCGGGAAATATGAAATAACTAATGCTCGATTTCACCAACCGTCTCGTAAGGTTAGGTAATATCCAAGTCGAATTTAGGAATTTCTAAACGCAATTTACGTTGGATCACGCGCATTTAGAAATTCCTAAATTCGACTTGGATATTACCTAACTTTACGAGACGGTTGGTGAAATCGGGCATAAGGGCGGGATATTTAAATATGAAATATAAGATGGATATCCCTGAATTATTTCAAAGTGCACATATTTTTTCACACTCAAATGACTGTAAAAAATTCCAATATGTACACCAAGGAATAAACTAAATACAGGAGTGTCTTTATCTTAAATTCGACAAACTGGCTATTGTTGTTAACTATTTTTCAAAAAATGAAATAAGATGAATATACAGTGAGATCTATAAGTATAATTCTACGTATATTATACTAAGTACCTATCTACTTTTCAAAAATATCAATTGTTACAATTAAATGTTCATAAACTAAAATGCTGAACTAAACCACTAAATTCACTAAACATAAAAACCAAATATACAAACTTTAACTGTAATTAATCAATTCAACGATAATCAACGGAAGCACAGGCGCAACAAATAAACACAACCAAACACAACTGAAAAGTTGACGGGTGATAACAATTTTCAAATTTTCAAATTTTGTAACTTTCAATAATTGACAGTTCCGTGACGTTCCCTCCGTCCTCCGATTGGGCGATTCTGCAACGTCACGCTACTAATGCGCTCTCAAGCGGCCGGGCACGATATTATAACTTGGATACAAATTGTAGATGAGAGTTAAACTGCTAGAGGGTGTGCTGTGATCGGGCATTAGTCATTAAAATAAACAAACTTCCATAAAAAGAGCGCTATGTAGTTCTGAACCCATCCACTGCGATCGCTGAAATTCTTCTCCCATTAGTCTGTTTTTCTGCCTCAGCTGCCTTGCATATTTCGACAACTCAATTGCAACTAGCGCTTCAGGTGGATGGGTTTGACACCTCATTTTTTCATTCTAGGTAATCCTATTAGACTTTCACTTCTATAGGCTAGACTGTTTTGTGCGCGAAACCGCAAGGGTGGAAAAGAGAGGACACAAGATGACTAGTGACAACTGCCATATAGTGCGGCAGATTGAGGTGTACAGAAAGATCAATTGGTTAAAGCAGCCGGAAATCAAAAGAATGTTATCTTATCCCTTGCACTGTTAACAATACTTCAAAACGATTGCATTTTAAACAATTTCAAGAAAATTTTACCAATTAAAGTCCAACTTTCATCCGTTGTTTACCGGTAAACAATAAAAACTTAATACATGTGGCCTTACAGCAATATGGCCGACCTGTCAGTGACGTCATTGGTCGCGTTCATCACAACGTAGCGCTACCGAAGCGATCATCAATTTCCTGCTGAACGCGTGTTTTGTTAACTGATCAGATTGAGCGCTCAGGTATCAGTCGCCATTTTTTCAATCAGAATTAAAATACGCTACACGCTACCGATTGATGATGCATCAACTGTCATTTATGACATATGTTGGAAACATATTATAAATATCTTTGTTTGTTTGGAGATATTTTAGTTTGTATTTCAGTCAAAATGAGTGAACAGCTGGAGGTACTTACTTATTATTTCGAATCATTAATAAATTGTATAGTTTGTGAGGAAATTCAACTCTTCATGCTCCAAAGTGGGGAGCTCTATTTATTGTAATTTAATCCCATTTTTAATGGTTAGAAGTAATACCTATTTCATAATTGTCGTATATATCAAATAAAATTGAGTTGTTGTTGTTGTATTCATTGACATTTGTTACATATATGTCGATGGTTTTATTAGCACGTTCAGCAGGATTACGAACCGATAGATCACTCTAAAAATCGCTACCTGATCAACTTTGTTGGGATGAACGCGACCATTCTGGAATGGTTTATTGTAAAATGTGACGTGTCACTCGGGACAAAACTAGAGATGGATCGTTTATATTCAAAATTGTGGTACATATTGTAATAATGACAGTTTGTATACATGTCACATTAATTTTACCTATAATTTCAAAATCTATGTTTCACAATAGTTTTCTCCTCTGAATTTATAATTGATAAACAACTTCAAACAAAATGTCCGACGAAGAAGATGCAGAAGCCACTGAAACCAGTGCTCCGGAAACATCAACTTCTTCCTCTCAAGAAAAAGTAGATGGATGCACAGGACCAGAGAATTGCCCTGCAAAATCAGGTGGTAAAAAAGTGAGAAATGGACCAAATGTGATATGTCGAAAGAAATGCGATACATTTTTGGAGTGTATTACGAATTTTTTCACCACAAATAAGTATTATTGGGATATACTGAAAAGCACTATTATGTTTTTAATCGCTCTGAAAATGGCGAGGGAGTGCATGATGCTGAAAATACCAATGAAAGAATATAAACCGTTCAATAGGTGTATTTTGTAAAACAGTTTCGATTTGGCGTCTTGGGTTATAATGTGACTAAACAATATATGGTGGATTTTTATGTTAAATATTATAGTGAATAAAAAATATTTCCCAAATTTTTTTATTTTGACATTTAGCCACGATATAAACACACCGAAGATAAGATGCTGCGCATGAGTGGGCGGTCGTTAATAAGACGCGTGACGTCATTCAAGACCTAGAATGGTTGTTTACCTATGTTATTTCACAAGAGTTCTCGTGCTTTTGATGATTTTTAGTGAGCTCTGATCAGTTTGAAGACCTGGTGTATTTTGTGGACGTTTATAATCGATAAAAATTTTTAAAAATGCGTTGTTCTGGTGTTTGGGTGCAATTCGCACAAGGATTCGAAAAGTAATCTAATAATTCAATGGGATTCGGCGAGAATAATATTGAAAGAGCCCAATAGTAAAAGACGAAAAATCAAAGAAAGTGCTTTTATACATATTTTTAAAGCAAAAATAATTATACACCAAAAAGTAACAACAAACGCGCTTTATTAACAGCATTTACGAAATAAACAAAAAAGCGCTATCCCAATAAAACCGTTCCTGGAACGTGCACTTCACTGGATCCCATTCCTAGTAGACTATCCTATTGTTAGAATGTCATACAATAAAATATTTTATTTTACAATTTACCAGAGATAGGTATGATCTACTGTGAATGAACTTTAATAAAATTTGACTACAAAGTTCAAAATATTATTTATTGTCTAGTTGTCGAATATTTTCATGTCTGATAAGGACCAAAAACTGTTTGAAAATCTAATTCATCTTGACAACGGTAGCTGGAACGCTAAATAAAAAATACAAAAACGTCGAAATAAGAAATACAAAAACATACTGTGGTTTAATTCCCAACAAATAAGAAAAATAATAAGTGAATTGTTAATTATAAAATATTAAAAAAATGTAGAATACGTGATATGTAGGAAATGAAATTTGATCTTGAAATCCGGCATATACTATTTCGAAACTATTTAAATGAAGAAATATGCCTGTGTAAAAACTAAAAACTGCATAAATAAAAGTCCTCTTTTTATAAAATGTTTTCGCGATTTTATTTAATCTCGCATTCCCCTCCTAGACCAGTGTTGTAGTAAATTTTGTGCTCTACAAATTTGTTCCTTTATCAGATTACTCTATCTTGCACCGTTTTCATGAAAATCGCGTTTTAATACTTCGAAGAGAAATTTCACAGTAAAAAAAAGAGTTTTGAGTGATAAGTATTACAAATTTCAAAACTTTTATGTCATCAGGGGATAGAACAGCTCATTTGGAACATACTTCGGCTCCACAGCTTTTTTTGTAACTAATTAAATAAACGCGTAAATAGAGAAAAACATACAAAACTGCTATCTCAGCAATACAAAAAAGGTCTTGAGTGACGTCATGCGCACGACGGACGGAAAATGAAACACACATCCGGCCCTGCATTTAGCTAACCAATTATTGTGAGCGCCAAGTTTTACCTTTTCACACCTCGTAAAGACAGTCTCATGCCATTGGTGTTAGATACAAACAATGTTTCATGCCGACATCAATTTTATTTGCTCAGTTACATGAAACAAATTGAGCAAATGACTGCAAAACCAAGAAGGTTTTTTGTCATTATGAATTTTGGTTTGTGGTTAGTTGTGGCGATGTCAATATTATCGCATTTTTAGCCTTCCCTAAATTGGAGTGAATGTATTGTATGAGTACGTGTTGTGTTTTTCATTTGATACCTCCCAAAAAAATTTGTTCTTGTCAAAGGAAAAATTATCCACAGTCAAAGGACAGATTCTAATTTTGTGTTAAACTAGAGAATATGAAAACGTCACGCTACTGATTTGAAGTCGAATGTCAATTTTACATGTTCATCACCAGTAGATCCTTGTTGGATTGTAGATTGAAGAAATGACGCGTCAATTTATAACTGTTGCATCAACCAAAATTGCAAACCAATCCACCGTTGTATCGAGGTGGTTGATAAATTTGGTGGTTTACACAATGACAGCTTAACCTCAAAAAACTAACGATTTTGTGAAGCGGTCAAAGAAATGGACGAATTAATAGAAATAAATTTAAAAGTTGGTAACAAGGTAAGCGTCAGAAATTGAAAAAATTTCAAGTGGAACTATCAGATGAACTGCTACTACGAGATCTAGAGGCTAAAATAACTACAACACTTTTCAAAGTATCTTCATTCATCTAGTAAATTTTTGCTAATAACAACCAATAACAACAATCAAATTAGGAACATATTATCAGTGATCAGATGATTTAAACAACAACAACTGCGTTTTTTATCTGCCACTGATGACTCTAACATGTCGTTGCAGCTGAGACTGACGTCAGTCAACCAATGTAGAAAAACGTGCCTTTGGAGATTTTTGGAGATTTTTGACAACAATCATACACGAGATCATGGATACTATTCCTAGTATCACAGAATACAACAGCCAAACAAGAAGCGAAAGCCGGCGTAAATCCTTTGATGTTTTGGGGGCAAAATTTCGTGACCTTCAAACTGACGTTGACAGATAACGGATCAAGTCACATTAAGAAAATATGTGAATTAAATATCAACTAGCAAAAAAGTGAAACCAAAGAATCTCAAATATCATATCAAATATTGTTTGTTCAGCCATCCTTTGCCGTTACGACATACATTGTCCAGCTTGCTCTCTCATTCATGAAATGGATGAGACGGAATTATGACGTCATTAACGTATTTCTTATCTAAGGTCGACATAAATTTTATCTGTTACTTTTGACAATTCAGTTGTCATATTTTGAAAACGATTGTCGACAGTATGCCGTATAGTGTCCACTATAAGTGGTTCTGCTGTGATTTGATATGGCGTAGAGGTTATACCTAAAGGGTGCCATATTATCAGCCGCATAATGGTTAAGTGTAAAATAACATTCAACAAATATAAGACATACGTAAAACAGCAGAATACGTCACCGATTATGACATAACGGATTAAAATTACAGGAAGGAAGAACTGACAACTTTACATGCGTTCATTTTTGTTTGGGGCTATTTGAAGAATAAAGTATTATTATAATGTCAGGTGTGAAACGTGCTTAAAATTCTCAAAAATCATATGTCATTGACAGATAACGGGATTAAAATGGCGACTGTCAGAAATGCGCACTCAAAAAATGAATTGTAAAATAGCACAATCTTCGTTTCTTGTTGGGATGGTGTATTCTGTGCTAGTATTCCTCGCACTTGTCAAATGAACCAATCAGGAGCTCTAGTCAAGTTCACCAAACTTGACTCTTCGGATTGGCCTGTCAAGTTCGATGTTTTCTGATTTGTGTAAGTCTCCATTAACGAGATCATCGCGAGATGCTGAAAAGCCTTAGACTGTGAAAAGTGTGAAAAGTGAAAAGCACTCGCCGATCCTTAGACCTGCGCATGGTGTAATAGAGAAGGTGTGTTACCGCGCACGAACAATAAAAAAAACTTACAAAACGCCGCCATATTGAAAAATCAGCCAATCAGAAAATAACGCGCGAATTCAAACGCTTGACAAATAACTGAATTTGAAACGAAAACAAGAGACGAAATCTTTATTTAACAAAAAAAGACACTCACTTAATGTTCCAATGTTCAGAGTTCACAATTTATTACAAAAAAGAACGAATACAACAAGTACGATTTGGTTGTGTAGGTTATAGTTATGACAGTCATTCAAAACATTAATCATATGATTGGCAATATGTCGGCGTTTTGGAAGGTGCGCAGAACATGACGAAAATTCGTCTTCCGTGGGAGCACACCTTCTTCTCTACTAAACCATGGACCTGCGCATGTTCAAAATTTTCCCTGAGATTTTTCCAAATAAATAACTGACATTATTCATGTTGGAATCAGCTAATACGTCTGTTTACTCTTTTAGTATGTTCATTGTTCGGAGGTAGAAGCCTTATTTTTATTCCCAAAGTTTTATGGCCACTAATTTTATGCATAACTCCGTTCCAAACATTCTCAACACTCTCAATATGTAGGAATATGTCTTCCTCTCCCCTTTTATGAATCAGTTTTAACATGCTTCATCCACTAGGTAGAAGTGGTGATATTATTGCACACATTTATAAGAGTTTCAGATAAAATGATGTGACCTAAGTTATTTAGGACTATTATTATCAGCACTTGAATCAATTACCTATAAAATTAAACGTATCAAGTAACATAGAGATAAATAACTTTTGTCCTGTCAAACGTACATGTCATTTTACACAAATTTTTGTATTTTAAATTCCATGTCTAGAAAAACCAAAAGGGCTGATAGCAAATTTTAATAGGGGCATGTGCGCTAAAGACTTGTCTGAATGGATATTTTTAGAAAATCAAGGGTAAAGAAAAAACCTCCTTATTAACTAACATATATGGCGACTCGTTTGAGTCCACGAAATTCTGAAGTAAATGCTCTGGAACAAAGGGGTTATCTAATTGGGAAGAAGATCGGTCAAGGTTCGTATGCTACTGTACATTTAGCCGACTATGTCGACAGTACCGGGCCGAAGAAAATGCGCTTAGCCTGTAAAATATTTGACAAAGAAAAAGCTCCTAAAGATTTCTTGGAGAAGTTTTTTCCACGGGAACTCGAAATTCTCACCAAGATTGAAAATCAACATATTATTCAAGTACACAGCATTTTACAAAGAGGTCCTCGAGTGTTTATTTTTATGCGGTAAGCCTTTTAAATTTAATTAATTTGTTTTAATTTTAAATTAAAAACATTGTGCTTTGATTCCTAATAAAATAAAACTTAAGGTGGATTCATGCAAGAAAAAATTAAAACTAAGAAGATAAAACCATATGTAATGTAATGTAGATGTTCATGCAAGAAACTGAAAAAATAAGATTTAAATTTAAACTAAAAAAGATGGCCAACTTTCAACTATAAATTAATTTCTTCCATGAATTCAACACAACGCATGCGTCAAGCCCTGATGGCCACAGATTACCTACTGGTAAATTGTGTAAAGTTATTGTTAATATAAACTTGTATTACATATTTGAAGATATTTTCATAATTTATAACAAAATTTTCCGTTAACAAGTTGGTTTACTTTTAATATTTATCTTCAACTATCTGACATCTCGATTACAATTGGAAGATTTAACAAATGATTGAAAATACTACGCATGTACGGTTGATTTCTCAATTTCTTAATTTATGTTGCATGAACAGCTGACTATTCTTAGCTTAAATTTAATCTTAAATTAGTTTTAGTTTAGTTGATGTTGCTTGAATCCACCTTTAATATACAGATACTAGGTAATTCCATTTCATAATTTTAAGTTTCTTTTTTTAAGGTATGCCGACAATGGGGACCTGTTGGACTTTATAAAAAAAAATGGTGTAGTACCTGAGCAGCAAGCCAAAATCTGGTTTCGACAAATGGCAAGCGGACTTCACTATCTTCACGGAAAAAACATTGCACACAGAGACTTGAAATGCGAAAATATACTTTTATCTCGAAGATTCAACGTGAAATTAGCTGATTTTGGTTTTGCCAGATTCTGTGTAGATTCTGATAATAGGCGAATTCTTAGTCAAACTTACTGTGGCTCAGCGGCTTATGCAGCACCCGAAGTAGTTAACGGAACGCCTTACAACCCAAAACTATCTGACGTTTGGTCATTGGGAATCATATTATTTATCATGCTGAATGCGTCCATGCCATTCGACGATTCAAATTTAAGGAAACTATTGAAAGATCAAATGACCAAAAATTGGGTATTTCGATCACGAGTTAGAGACACGCTATCTACGATAGCAAAATCATTAGTGAGACATCTTTTAGAGCCAGATTTGACCCAACGGTTAACTCTGGATAGAGTAATACAACATGAGTGGTTGAGAATGCGCAAAGAAAGACCTTCACTGATTGGACGTTTGGCGCAATCTGCTCAACATGATCCGATTGAGAACCAATCACCACATGTAAGTGAATATGAAAAAGAAACAGTTCCTGGGGATTTCCAAAATCCAGATAATAAAAAGAGTGAGATGATGATCGCAGTAAACGATAACTAAGCCGGGAATGTTGGGATATTTAAGTGATCATTGGTATGGTTTTTGATAATTTAATAATTGCGTATATTTTATTGTAAATTAATATTTTTGAAATTTAATTTTTGCCTGCAGTACCTACCTGATCATAAACTTGATAATACAATATTTTTAAAAACACCAATCAAATTATTAACTGCGTTAGTTATTTTTAACAAGTAGGTACCTACACATTCATTTTTTGGATATTTTCATAATTGTACACAGCTAAGTTTTATATTTCTCTGATTGTATCCATTACCGGCAACATTACTTTTATATGGTAGTAATTTTTGTTGTCAAAAACCATCCCAATCGTATATATATTTTCGAACAATTGGAAGAACTAACAAATTTTAAGTTATGAAAATTATTGGCTAATGTATAACGTATTTTATTATAACAGGACAAACTATTTTGTGTTTAATTTCTATCTTGTTAGGGTGTAAAACCAGACAGTCACGTAGCTATAGCTTTTACACGGGGAGGGTTTTGGTTTTTTTCATCTGATAGGTTTAGAAGGGGAAAGCTTTATTGAAGGCGCCTCCTAAGGCAAAAAAATCGAGTGCCACGACCTAAAGCAATTTTTCAAGTTCAAGAAATAATGTCAAGTTTTTTTTTAAATTATTTATTTGACTTGGCTACATCTAAAAGTATTTTTAAACATCGTTTTTCGTTTTGCACCCAACTGCTGAAATGGTTATAACCAAGTATATATATTTTTTAAATGAGCCGTCCCTTCTCCGGCACCACCTCAGACCTCAGCCTCTTGGGCTTATTGTGAATTCTAACATTCTGACTACAGCCTATTCAGCCAATCCGTTCCCTGTATTAGCTCATACAGGTTCTTTACTGGATAGTTGTAGAAGTATTCTGAAGTCATTTGGGGTCTTCCATTTAGTTTCTGCCTCCTGTGGTCCAGCGTCTCACAGTTGCAAAATATGTGCAGAGCTGTTTCTGTGTCCTTTTTGCATCTCCTGCATGTGACGTGTCCGTTATACAGCCCTATTTTGTTCAGGTGCTCCTTTGTGGGAAAGTCTCCCGTAAGAAGCCCCGTTATGGTGCGTAGTTTGTTCCTGCTCATTGAGAGCAGTTCTTTTGCTACTTTTTCTGATAGTTCTTTTATAAATTTCTCACCATGTGTTTGCCTGGGCGTATTCTTCCAGAGTTTTATGGATTGTTCTTTTACCCACCTTTTTAATCATGACCTAGTGAAGCATCTGGGGATGCCCACAGATGGTTCGGGTCCGTTCATCAGTTTT